>JAQGAU010001091.1:0-21505 GCA_034698045.1 Paramacrobiotus richtersi | reverse complement strand
TACCGTGACCGACGGGACAGACAAAATCTCCATTTTCATTGAATATAGAGGACCTTCGCTTCGCTTCGGTCGATTA
Source organism: Paramacrobiotus richtersi (assembly GCA_034698045.1). Taxonomy (NCBI): domain Eukaryota; kingdom Metazoa; phylum Tardigrada; class Eutardigrada; order Parachela; family Macrobiotidae; genus Paramacrobiotus; species Paramacrobiotus richtersi. The sequence goes on along the minus strand of JAQGAU010001091.1, from coordinate 21,429 downwards.
CAAGTCATGTTGCCTCGTTTTGTCTGACAATTTTTCTCTTGCAGTCCCAGCCGCTCAACTAGATCTGAAAGAATCTTGTTATTTGTTTGACTTGAATGACCCATCGATAATTATTGGCAAACATCATTCCACAAAATTTTGAAAATATCTGGGATATTGAACGATGCCATCCAGCATGTTTTTCTCCTGACCCCAATGGGCTTTGCCAGTGTATTAAAATGTAAATAATTTGTATTCAGATTTTACAAGGGTTATAACATGGTAATTGGCTCTTTTTACTAGTGGAAAATTTAATCTTTTTAATTTTGGTGACCTGCGCGGTTCTAGTTTTGAGGAGCTGGTTAAAATATGCTTTATCCTGGTTGATTCTGTAATTTTCTTTACAGGTTTTGCTTGTCGTTGGTTTTTTCTCGGCGGTATTTTTGAAGGTTAGAGAACGGGAATAAATTCTGACAAAGGAATGGCGCATTTTGTGCAACGGTAATCAATACTTGTTTCCGCTGAAAATCCTGATCAATGGATACAATACTTTGCAATATAGCTGCAGTACAGTTCATCGCAGATTCCAAAGTATTAAGAAAAGCCATTGGCCAAACAATCCAAAGACATGAAAAAAAAGATAAAAACGATTTGATTCTGCACTACTTCTTGAAGTATATTTCTCACGTATCGTTGATGACAGAAGTGTGCTCGCTGCTCAGCCATGCAAGCAATAGTCTGTGTGGAAAAACGTAGAGTAATGGCATACCATGCTCGATCACTGCAATCCGATCCGTGCGTCGCCCCAGCCGTAGTAATGAATCGGCATGACATCTGCATGAAAGTGGATTTAACTGAAACTAATGGATTCTGAACGTGACTTTTTGTCATCTTTTTAGATTTGCGAACCGAAACGAACGAGCAATTCTGAACTGTACAGGCTGATTATTCACTTTCCTTTCCGAATTTTGCTTGTTGTTGAGTTTTTTATGTTAATTTTAAAGGTTTGAGCAAGGGAATTTAATTCTGACCAAGAAATGTCACATTTTTTGAAACTGTAATTAACCATGGCTTCAGATGAAAATCCTGATCATTGGTCAATGGATATGCTGGATAACTACAGTACAAGACACCACAGAATGCAAATACGATTCCAAAGCATTGTAAAACAATTTCGCCAAACAATCTGAAGGCTAGCAGAAATCCAAAAAAAGGAGGGATTCGAAATCTGCATTATAGTATTTCTCATGTATCGCTGAGTAGCAAATCAGCGGGAGGAGCGAACTCTTAGCCAGTGCTCTACGACATTCGCTGTGATTTGCGTGATGATTTTGCGACATCACGCATAGTGAATAATTAGTGTTCACCACTGCAGTTTCCTGTAACGTGTACGACTTGCGAAACGATAGCGGACTTAGTTTAAAAATGTAGACAAACGAAATACATACACCGTACAAACGAAACCGCTAAATCAAAGCAGCTGCTGCAACGATAGCAGAGTTGTAGTACTACAGTTATTGGCACTGCGACGACCACGTAAGTTTTCTAAGTAATTTTGTAAGATACATTTACACATGGCTTAAAGCTAGACTACGGAACCACTGGGTATTTTGTGAAATGTATATGGTGAATTTTTTTGTAATTGTTGCGTGCTATATATGCTAATGGCAAAACGTACTGCACCCTGCAACATTTTCTCAACGATTGCAATTGTATGCGTATGTGATGGTTTGTTATGAAATGTTAAATAATGGACAACCGTAGAGCAGATCCATTGCATGAGCTGCAATCGTCAATTTGGGGAATAGGAACTAATTGTTCGAATACACACGGAAGTGAAATTTCAGCGAATATTGTTGTTACAATCACCTGTTCGGAATAAACTGTTGCTACGGATCAGTTTTCATACCCGAATCGATTTTCGCAAATGCTTTTGTGTATATCCAACTGGACAACCGCATCTCCGACTGCATTCCCAACGCGGGCGCCGCCATTTTGGCCGCGTCCTAACAGCGCTGTGACCTCTGTCTAGGACTAATTCCAGTTTGCTCAGCCCTGCCCCAACCCGACAAGCAAGTCGCGCCGGGGTCTCGGAATCGTCTTCGTGCTGGTCGGCGTCATCGTCGGCTGCATGGTGTTGAACACGTACAACCAACGCAAACGGGTCCGCGCCACCACCTGATCTTCCCTGAGGATTTCGTCAAATCCAACTCCACGGCGGTACTCAACGAACACATGACCCTGCCGAAAAACCAGAGCGATATGAAGAAGAGTCCACAACAGGGGTGGGATGCGTCCACAGTGAATTCGTACTGCGATGATGAGCCGGTGGTAAAGAGGAGGAAAGCGGAGGATGGGATGAATCGGCAGTGGACGCAAACGCACTTTGAGGCGGCCAAACTGAAGGGAAGGAGTGAGGTGTACGCACTGACTCCGCCCATACAGTGTGGAAAGGACGGTGGCGTGGATGCGAAGCAAAGGGTCCGCGTGGATAGACGCCGCTGACTGATGTGCGTGGATAAAGAGGATGAGCATGTTGGTAAGTGGATGAATATGGTCAGTTTGCGCTTTGATGCTCGTGATTGTATGTTATAATTAGTTAAATATTTTGTTGTTTATTCTTGTTAACGATATCTTACTTTCCACAGTTTTCTGTGATACCGTAACGAAATAACAACGTTTTTGGAAATTGCTACGTTATTATTCCAAGCTTTCTCTTCGCCATGAAATTCCGCTGTCAGTGAAGCTTGTCTGCATTTTTACACTTTCATGCGCTCATGCCATGTGAATATCGTAGTAAGGTGCTTTGTTCTATTCTGTGGATTACTCTGGACTCATCGATTTGGGCAGGGACCATAACATGTACCGCTTTTCTAACATTCATACACTTTTAACGATTTGGAAAAGTAATTATAACTAAGCGCTGCTGTATTGCAGCCTTGCTTGATTTTTTAACTTACGTGTACGTACAGATATATCGATACTCTGGACAGGATCGTGCACAGGAGTGATAAAACAAGAACGCATAAACATAAAACCAACAAAAACCAAAAGTGCTGTTTGTACTTGCCATAAAAAAACAATACTCAGTGCTGAGTATACATTTAGAATATGTATCACGCTAATTTTTTTTGGACGTATCGGGCGTATTCTTTATTCATTTTGTTTTGGTTTTAGTTTTACCAACGTAGATATCCAGGCTTGTGTAATCACCTTCACCATTAAGCCTTCGTCACAAGAGTTGCTGTTTATTTATTTCATATGTATATATTACTTATCAACATACTAGTACTGTAACATGGAACATGCCCTTTTAATTTACATTCTCAGTGGCATTTACTTATTTCATTCTTAAGCAGACAACCCGTTTCCGGGACTCAGGTCTGCTTGACAAAATTAATGCAAGCATTATCAGATATGACAGCACATTAATTACGCTAGGGTCACATAGGAAATCGCACGATTGAAAACAGCCAGGCTGGAACTAAAACGTTTTCATCAAATCTGATTAGAAAGTACGATAGAGGCTCATAATGCCCTGAAAATACGCAGACGGTTTATTTATACTGTCAGCCTCTTCGAAGGCAAGTAGTGAATTTTTATTCCCCAAAAATATCTGGACGCACTAGACAAATATAACAACAATAAGAGTGGAATTATGCAACCTTGATTCGGTGAAAAGACGACGATTCAAATCACGAACTGCGGATCCTTAAAAAGACCGCTTTAAAGCCTACTTGATATTCGGTCCCCAATAACAAAAATATAACCTATAAATAAGAGAGATCATTATCAAATTAAAACAAAAATCCATACTGCTGTACATTATTTGTTGCAGTATGAGCGCTAGTGAACATCCGCGAAAATGACACTATACGGTGTTATTCTAGCCGATAATTAGATGAAAAAATCCCGACAGTTTACATTCAAGATCACAAAAAAGGCTGCAACATCCAGCGGTATAGTCTAGTGTTATTGAAATCACGCTGGGCTACATATTCTTCAGTGTTGTTACCTACGCAAGTAACGTCAATCAGTGAAAAAAGTAAAAAACTGAACCCAGCAACGAACAGGCAGTTGTTTTCACATACCGGCGTTCCAGCGGATCCACACAACTCCAGCGTCCGCAGACACAGCAACCACGTCTCATGTCCGGTCCAAAACCCTGGGATCAAGGCCGTATGAAAGATCGGTACCGGCATAAAACACACCAGATTCCACACATACGTTACAATCAACAATTTACTCAACATAATCTGACGTTTTTGTTTGTCATTGATCTCTTGATTCTCGGCGTGCACATGGCCGCGTTTCCACAGCTTCACCGCAACCAACACATGTCCAATCCCTTGTACGGCTAGAGGGAACGGCCCAGACATGACGTTGATGAAATCGTACAGCGGAGCTATAAACGGTGACTCAGTACAATGTCCCGAAGGGGAAAGCGGGTAAAAGTGACCGGCAATGTTTACCACGATTAAACTGTTCAAAGAAGCAGAAATTATCCAACAAGAAATCATCGAAAGAACCGTGTTCCGGACGCTGAAGATGTCAGTATATCGGTGCGGGTAATAACTCGCCGCGAATCGGTTCCATGCCAAAACGGCTGCTGTCCAGTATGCCGTGCTAATATTCGTCGTTCTGAAGTAAGCCAGGAAGCGGCAGTTTATTAGGCGATCATATCCGAACTGGGTGGTCAGAATGGCGGCGTTGTCCAATGGGGAGAATACGGCAACGTTCAAAAGGTCAACGAAGAGCAGTTGGCAAATTAATAGGCTGCTGCGGAGTTTTTGGGAAGTTTGACTGAGGACAACGATAATTAAAGCGATACTGGTCGTTGTCCCGATCAGACTGATTACAGACGCGATGGTGATCCAGAAGTAAAGGACGGGAAAAGGAGCCACAGGGATAGCGGACGAGAAGGTATGGTTTGTGAGGTTGGACATTTTTTGCTGAATAGTTAGCAAAATTTGTGTAATAAGGGAAGAAGAGATGGCTGATAGACGAACTGTATCAGTATAGCTCAACAAGAAGAAGACGACCATCTGGTAACGACACTTGTGCAATACGCTTCGGGGCATGCGCATCGTGTATATAAGAGGTACCATAGTTCAACTGAGATGTTGATGCACGAAACTCTTGTTTACCGGTAGATCATAAGCTGCATGTCTGCTCAGCTTTTCAGAGCGCGGGTGCGTAACTAATGCGCCGGACGTTAAGTAAAGGCTTAAGTGTGGTATCCCTTCCGTGTCAGTCTGCTGAAAACGTTATTACAATAATGATGATTTATTGTCTTTCCGCAACGGGACAACGTCCCTCTCGGCGTCAGACGCAACTCCCGCAATATTGCGAACAACAGCACGAAACGCAAACTGCCAGTTCCAAAGAAAACAGTCTGGCATTATTTGATTTGTTTAGTTGAAAACTGCAAGTTAGAACACAAGTCCGCATGCCTACTGAATCCTTGTTGGAACAACGGACAGCGCCGATTGGTTCGAATCGCGACCGGGAGAGTTCCGCTGTCTGCACGCGGAAGGCTATACTGGACGGACTTGCAGTGACCTTTCCAACCGGTCGTCCCCAACGTCGTCTGCCCGTGAGCGGGTTGTGCTGCTAAAGCGAAAAATGGATGATATGCAATGTAAGTGTGGACTATTTAGTAGATTCTGTTTATGATTAATTTTGTTGGGAGCAGTGTTTGATGATCTTTGATGGTTTATTATCTTTTTGAATTTATGTATCCTAATCATTGCCTAATGTAGGAGGAGTGCAACAACATCGAGTATGATTACGACGGACAAGAGCATGAGCATGTTGGTAATTTGATCATTTGGATGCATTCTCCAGAAATCTGGAAAAAATGAAGGGATTCAAATCCTGCATTATATTTCACAAATATTGCTGACTATCGGTGAACTTTACGCAAAATCTTATTAGCCAGTGCTCTACGACATTCGCGTCAAACATAGTGCACGACTGAGTGTCCTAACGTGTACGACAAAAAAACGATGGCTTGTGGGCTTCGAACTACAACCGCGGTGTTATAAATTTCCCGATACTGTAAAAGGTAATTTAAAAATAGGTGTGAAAATAAGAAACAGAGACATACGATTGTATGGCTCTGTTTCTTATTTTTACACCCATTTTTATATCAGTTGCATTGTTTATTCACGGTTCGCGTAATATTTGCGGCCTGGTAAAAAACCTTTAATAGTGAAGTACATAACCTCGTTTTCGCAATTGTCGTATATATGTAGCTGGTTTCATTTACAGTATGTTCCGATTGTTGAAGCAAAACTCACGAGCCACTATACTACGATTTATCCATGTCATCACAATCGCGTATGTTACGTGAGCAAAGTATTTTTGCAAATACCTAATATTAGTTTTAATGGTTAATTTTCACCAACAAGATTCCAATAAATAAATCTGAAACACTTAACTTTTGTCTTCAGGGTTTGAAGGCGAATACTGTGATCAGAACATTAAGATTGCGCCACTCCTGTATCCACGGCCCCAGCATACTGACGGTGTGAAATTGTGAATAACATGAAAAAATTACAGGATTGTGAACCTTGAGTCAGAACAGAGGTCCGCATGTCGACCGAATCGATCCCTGTCGAAACAGTGCCTGATTGCAGTCCATATTAGTCGGAAGAGTTCCGCCGCAGTGTGAGGAAGGCTACGCTGGATGGACTTGCAGTGACCTTTTCCAACCGGTTGTTACATTATGATTTCGAGCTTTCTCTTCGTCATGAAATTCTGCGGTCAGCAGCTTGTCTGCATTTTTTACACTTTCGTGCGTTTATGCCGTGTGAATATGGTAGTGAGACGGATTATAGTTGCTGAGTGGCTTGTCTGGCCCGACTAGATAAATGATTGACAATGGGGAATTAACATTTACGGCCGCACATTAACTTGTTCATCATGCATACAAATGCTAATTTCCAACTTTTTGTAAAATACTGTGATTAAGCAGCGGTTTGCTAGTTCGTAAAGAAAGTCTTATCTTTTACTGCAAATACAACTAACGCTGGTTTGAGGTGCGTGATGTATCGTAGTGAAGTGGCTTATGCTGATTTCCTCTCCTAATGCTTTGTCCAGCAACAGATAAAAAAACAGACGAGTCAAATAACAAGAAGATCTGGCATCGAAATTAACCGAACGTTAACAGCCGGTGTAATTGTATTCTTTTTTTAGTAGAAGACATTGCCACGCTGAACATTAGGCGTGGAGGCGCCGATACTGATGCCCAAAGTCAACGCAACGGTGAAACGGTGATCCGCAGATATGCAGTCGGCACGATACGTTCTTGCGGATGTGGCACGACTGCTGTTGGAATGTCAAGGATAACGCTGGACGTACACCGCTTTTGACCGCGGTTGCAGTGGATTCCATGAGTGTTTTTGCTGTTTTGCGACAACACTGAAAGATTGACTGGGCGGCCAGGTCGAATGATGGAACAACCGCGCTCCTTATTGCTGTTCGTCTGGAAAGCAATGGCAATCACAATAAACTGAGCGTCGCTTATTGACTGCACACAGTAAGAAAGTTTGTTACAAAGCGTTCTATACCGAAAGAGTGAAAATGGAAGATAAGCTAACGACCAAAACTTGTCATTTTGTATAATTACCCACAATGTTCTGTAACGACAGAAGGTCGCAGTGCAATGGCTCTGACTAGTTACTACTCGTAGTGTCATCCAAAAGTTTAGCTTTGTTTGAATTGGTAGTACGATGATTAGGCGATGAAAATAACTTTTACAAACATGAATACAATATCATGCTATTTTTTAGATGTGCTGGATGAGCTCAACAAGATCGACTAATGAGCAGAAGCGCACGGCTCTACAGTGGGCCGCGTCCATCAATAACCACCAGGGCGCCAAACAGTTGCTATATACAAGAACGCCAAAGCGGACGTCCAGGACGAGAACGCGCAGACCCCGCTGTTCCTGGCCTCTACAGAGGGCAGTTACGAAACGGCGTAGTTGTTACTGTACCACAAGGCCAGTCCGGAACTGAGGGATGATATCATTGATATGGACAATACCCCGCGGGAGATCGCCCAGCAACGACACCGTTTCCGGATTGTTGAACTATTGGACTCTCATAAGCAGAGCGCTCTCAGTCCGCCTCAGGTCAGCCCCAAGGTGTACTATCGCAAGAAATCATGATCGGGTTACTGTGGGTCGAGGGTGTTTTGATACACTTCTACATGTTCTGCCGTGTCTTTTCAATTTTTTTATTAATTTTTTTGTGATGCATTTTATTGTCTTTTTTCCAAAAGGAAATTAACATGTATGAGAGAAAAATCTTCTCTCAGAAATTCGTACAGTGGAACGACTTTGACCGAGTAACAAAGGTCATTGGTTTGCGCATGGAAAACATTACTATCGCATCGAATAGCGGATTGAATGCCGCATGATACATTATTGAAATACTTACCTTTGTCAGTCAGACCTTTGCCGGTTGAAGTTCTTTGTCAGTCATGAAATAAAACGGAACTTTAATACTTACCCAGTAGACGGCCCTATAATCATCAGCTAATCGTAGTACAGCGGCTTGCGCATGGCATGGTATTTTCATTCAACACATAAACATTAAAAATCTGGTTGCTCAGTTTTCCCTGATCTTTTTTCCTCTTGCAGTGAAATAAAAAAAAACATGATTTTTTATGCGTTTTATTACCACTGGCCTCTAGTGAAATCAATAATTAATTCATCTTTGACTTTGCCAACACAGTAACCTTCATCGAGGTCAGCGAGTAAAGAAACAATCCTTGCTTGGACGGAGGGGTGTGGCAGAATTTGGTTAATAGCTATACGGTAAGCAGAGTTTTTTATATCAATTTAAATATGCAAAAATATTAATGTGCAATATGTACAATGTATTAATGTACAATGTTTTTAGTACACTTGTCCGTTAGGCTTCGACGACAAACTGCCAGATCATGAAATCAACTGCGACCAATCCCCCTGTGGCAACGTGTTCATGTAGCACCATCCCATGATGAACATGGGAGGATACTTTTGAGGAGTTAAATCTGGTTGAAATATGCATGGTCCGCGTTAATCATCTAATTTTCGTTCCGGGTATTATTTCTTGTTGTTGGTTGTTTCTTGATGGTATTTTTGGAGGTTTCAGAACGCCAATAAAGTGGGACTGAGAAATGCCGGCCGGCACATTTTGTAAAACTGTAATTACTCATGGTTTCCGCTGAAAATCCTGGTCATTGACCAATAGATTATGGTAGATAATTACAGTGGCAGTTCGTCACAGAATTCAAAGCAGATTGCCAACTATTAATAAAACAATTCGCTAAACAATCCAATGGCCAACAGAACCCATAAAAAAAGAAGAAACTTGAATTCTGCATTACATTTCTGATGAAACGCTGACTATCGGAACAGAAGGAGCGAACCAAGTTCTTAGCCAGTGCTCTACGTCCTACGACATTCGCGTTAATAAGAGTTCACAACCGGTGCCCGGTGTATGGTCTGCGAGATGATAGAGAGAGCTCTTACTTTGTACAGAAACGAAACATCTATAATTTATACATACACAGTAGACTAGTACAATGAGACCTAATAATATTAATTGTAAATCAAAGCAATCGGTGTTAAGGTACATTGTTACAGTTTAATGGTAGAAATGTCTGCTGCACATATCACAGTAATTTTGATATGCAATCGACCACGCGGTATTTTTAAGTAATTTTAGTTTTATTTTATAATCTACATAATTATCTCATTTTGTAATCTGCGTAATCATGTTATAATTTGTATATAGCTTAAAATGCTTATTTATGCACGTAGTTTGTCCGTTAAAATAAAGCGTATCTGTACTGTCAATTATCCGGTTGAATCAGATGGATGCATTAATTGGACAAAAGTATGCGCTGCACATTCCATATCCGTATGCTTACGAGATTTTCTATATTCTTATGTCTTAACGTAGCATGTGTTACGAAGAACTGATGTTCTGAGGAACGTAGTAACGATATTTTGTGTGTATGTAAAAACAAACTCTTGTTACACGTATACACACGTGTACCTTATTTTAGGGCACACCCAACCAGCATGTCCGTGGTTGCCCACATTATTCTGACTTTTATTGTTTATGACTTGATAAAAAAAATTTGTTTATTACTTTTTTATATGAAAAAACCTACTCAAGATTTTTGGTAAAAGCTGAAAAATTTTCACCATTTTTATAACGCGCTTGAAATTTCAGCCCATTTACTAACGCTTTCCCCACTATCCATAAAGCCAAAGAACTTTCGGCGCTTCGGGGAGCCACTACACTACTAATTTATTTGTTACGTTTAGTCTTCGCACCTGTTGAACGCTACATGAAACGGCTATGCGCGGAAATGGTCTATGATGCCGCTTCCAGTAAGTAGTTTTACAAACTGCAAGTTGTAAAATTTGCAACATTTTCCCAGTTCAAAGGGAAAAATATCTGCTTCTCCGGTTTTCAGGGCAAATAATATTGCGATAAGGATCAACGTCAACGTCAAATATTGCGATACGTCAACGACTGCCCTGTACCCACGGCACCCGCATAATGCATTGACGGTGTGAACAAAGTAGCTGTCGTTGTCAAGCCGGTTACACGAAACACTTGAACCAGATGCCTGGAGCGCAGTGTCCAGTGGTCCAGTGCACCGAGCAGCCGTGCCGCAATGGCGGTCTGTGTGAAGAGCGCGTGGGAACCTATGTCTGCCACTGTCCACTGGGCTTCACCAGTGAGGTGGGGTGTCTTGAAATGATAATTTCCGAGCACAAGACGAGCAAGCACGACGGCAACGAATTTTTACTTCGATTTTGTCGGTTTTTCTTGTGTCTTCAGCTTAGAATTTAAGTTCTGAAACATTAGGTTGTAATTTGTCAATTTCAGTTTTCATTTTCGTTTCGGTTTTGAGTTTTTGTTTGCCCATGCACCATGTTCTCGGTGATTCCGTCAATTTCCGTGCGACGACGGTTAGATGTCCTTTGTTGCGATATTAGCGGCACTCACTCGTTTGCGGTAAATGGTGCTAACGATACTTTACTTTTCACAGTTTTTAATGATACCGTAACGAATAGTTACATTTCTGGGAATCGTCACATTATTATTACAATTTTGAACGTTTTCTTCACCGTGGAGTTCCGCGACTTCTGGATATTGTTCGCGTTTGTGCACTATGTGAATATCGTAGTAAGGTGGCTTAAGGGACACAGGAACTTTCTTCGGCGATTCCAGAAAACTGATGAATACTTGTGAATTAATTTTTACGACACAGTAACTTTTTCATCGTGCGCACATATGCGGTGAATGGGGAGCGTCATTTTGGCGTTTGCGAGTATAAACGGGATTACGAATTTTCCAGAAATATTTTGTTTTCCATGTACTACACGTCGCGTTTAACCTTTAAAAGTAGAAATATAGATAAATAAAATCCGACGAGTTAAACCAATTCAAAAAGGCAGTGTTCAGAAAATCAAAAATTTTGTGCCAAATTCGTAGTAAAACGTATCACGTATGTACAAACACACGCATCTGGTCAGCAGCAGGTTTCGAAGTGGAAAAACGCATAATTAAGGGTAGATGTTTTCTAGGAATACTTCAAAACATTACTGTTCAAATCGTCACGAAATAATCTGAAAAGCTGTGACGATTCTTTGAATAGCCGTTCTCACATTATGAAAAATTTTATATATATGACAGATGTAAATTTTTTCTACTTGTTGCTTGCTATTCTATAAAACGTACTACGACACCATGCAACATTTTATCAACGATTATGTACATGCGGACTGTATTATGTATTATGGTAGATGTTTTGTCATGAAATTATCGAAACCGTAGTGTAATGGCAGTGATATCTTCGGGTCCGTCTTTTGGGAACTAGGTACCAATTATTCGAATACATAATTAAGTAACATTTCAGCGAATGTTACGTTGTTAGAAACACCGGTTCGGAATAAACTTTTGCTACAGCTAATTTTTAAACGTTTTTGTGTACATCCAACTGCGTAAATGCATCTCCGACTGCATCCAGCACCGCTGTAGAGTTGGATCTGACGAAATGTGGCGGGAGCCAGTTTGTTTCGAGGACCCGTTTGCGCTGCATGTACATGGTTACCACCATATAGCCGACAATCGACAATCACGCCTACCTGCCGCCGATTAGCACGAAAAGGATTCTCCGGCGACTTGTTTGTCAAGTTGAGACTGGACTGAGTAACTGGAATCATGTCCACACTGAGGTCACTGCGTTATTCAGAACGGCCGAAATGACGGCGCCCGCGTTGGTAACGAACGGTGCTTGTCCCTACCAACGAACCAGAGCGATCTGAAAACATTTATTATTACTTTTATTTGCGCATTGTTTCTCATGGTTGTATGTAAAGTAATTTCTCGTTTATTGGTGCTAATTATTCTTTACTTTTTATAGTTCTCCATGGGTGCCGTAACGAAGATTAACGTTTCGGGGAATCGTCACATTAACAGTACACTTCTAAGCTTTCTTTTAAACTCGAAATTCTGAGACGTCTGTATGTTGTGCACGTTCGTGCGGCAGTGCCATGTGAATATCGTAGTAAGATGGCTCGTTTTGGGGCTACATGGTAGAGACCGCTGCTTCGGCCATTCCAGTAGAATGACTGATACGGGTGAATTAAAATTAGCGGCATATCAACTTTTTCATCGTGCATACTGCTCTGGAATTACGCTTTCATCTTGCACAGGGATGTGATTACTTCGGTTGTCAGGGGAAGACATGGCCACACCATGAACATCATCCGTGACCTTTGGTTCCAAGGCGCCGATTTTGGTATCCCGCGTGAACGAGACGGAGAAACGTCGCTGCACATGGCGGCACGATATGCCCATGCGGATGTGGCCCGACTGCTGCTGGAAAACAATGCCGATGTCAATGTCAAAGATAAAACTGGACGGACGCCGCTTTTGACAGAGATAGCGGCGGATTACATAATCACAATCAAGCCATAAACGAAGCATCGTTTATTGGATACGGTGACCCAGGTACGAAGCATCTTATACCGAAAGAGTAAAATGGGAGATAAGTAAGCTAATATCACCTCACTATCACAATTTGTCAATTTACAACGCTCTGTAGCTATACTGAAGGTCGCAGTGCAGTGGCTCTAAACACTATCAACTTACATATCATGTATACTAGTTTTCGCTGCTGCTTGAATAGAACGTTTAGTAGGCGATTAAAATACCTTGTTATCAACAGAATATAACAACACACCATTTTTTCGGATATTTTGGACGAGCACGTCGACCCAAAGTGCACTATCGCAAGAAACGATGATCGGGAGGGTGTTTTGGGATGGAAAGAGTGGGGTTTGTAATGTTTATTGCCACTGACTGCTAGTGAAAGCCAATAGTCATTGTATTTGAGAGAATTCCCAAAAGAATCTCTTTGGCTTCGCCAACACCATCACCCGGTGGTGCGGGACCATCCAGAAGCCGGTCGGACGCAAGGCCTTCGGCGCCAGCATGATGCACCTGCACCCCGACACGGCCAAGAAGATGAAACGCGCCTCCCTGGATCTGTCCCTCGGCATTCCCGTCCACGCTCAGTCCCACTACGACGAGGGCGCATTACGCCACCCCGGGAGGGCAGTACATGCCCGAGATGAGCTGGAAGGCGCCCGATCTGAAGCACGGCTTCTACGGGCACCAGCAACCCCATATGAAGTATCCGATGATGCACCATCCCGGGATGAACATGGGAGGATTCAAATACTCAAATGTCGGACCATCGGCTCTGGAAAGCATGTTAACGAGGGCTATTTGAATTCCAGTCCGGACTCACCGGGTAACACAATTACACGAGACTGTATGTATACTTGAAGTAGCGATGACACGGTATTCATGCTTTTGGTATGGAACGTAGAGCAATGGCTTGTATCTCCTTTACCGTACGCTACTGCTGTAACAATTAATGAATGGGCATAATCAAAACGTGATTTCTGTAATCTTTTCGAATACTGTGATTTGCAAATACTTCAGACTGAAATAAAAGTTTTTGAATGAAGTTTTTTTACTATAAATGCGAGTGATCCTGCGAAATCTGGTTTTCGGCAGCTCGAGTATCCATATATAAAAAGGTCACTGGCATATTGTGCGATCGTCATCGACAGCTTTGACTCATTGTTCGACATTCGAAATTCAAATAACTTTCACTACCTCTATTTATACCTTTATTGGTACTTTTTTAATTCGTTGAGTAGTTTCACAAAACCGCCATGCGAATTCGTAGTACGGTGGCTCACTTTTGCGGTTGACATTCCAACAGATTGAATGAATGGTTGTTCGTCTTTGGCTCGTCCAGAAACATGACAGTTACGGATAGATAAAATTTAGTTCCTTCTGATTTTTTCATCATCTGGCTTTTTGCAAAATTTACATAATGTAATTCGTTCAGTTTGCTGTTGATCCAACAAGTCTTATATTGTTTCTGTGTACAATTCGTGTGTCATCAAATATCCACGGTTGCAATGCCTCTGCACTTATAATTCTCCGTTTTCTTTCTCTCACTTGTCAGTTAGAAGTACGATTTTTGTTTTCTTTATCAAATTTATCCACGTATATGTGTATATATGTGGATTTATGCACAGTTATATGCATACAATGTCATCGAAAGCATTTTATATATTCCTTCTACAGGCAGTGTAGTGTCGTAAAGAAGGAGGTTGTACTAACTGGGAGTGCTGCAATGTTAGCACTTCGAGCAACAGAAGCAATACTATATATACAGAAAAGCAGAACTATTTCATTTTGTCATCGAAATGAAGTCGAGTATTACACCCTGTATAATTGTGCTCTTTTTCCAGACGGAGACATTTCCACGTACTGAACATCATCTGTGACCTCTTGTTTCAAGGCGCCCATACTGAGAACGCGACGTTGAAACGGTCCTCTCTACATGGCGACACGATACGCCCGTGTGGATGTGGCCCGACTGCTGTTGGATAACAATGCCGATGTCAGTGTCACGGATAATGCTTGAGGACGTGACGAGTTCGTTAGTACATGCGCATTATTAAGGCCCCAAGCCGGGATGTAGCCAACGGTTTTGGTGGGATCCGAATTTTGAATGTTTCTTCACGCCCGCGCACGTAATAATTGCCAGGTTATGTGGGTCTCGAACAGAAATGGCTGGCCTATTGTGTTACTAGTGCTCTCTCTGCCTCTTTCACCCAACGGCTGCAAAAAACACCTGCAAAAAACACCTGCAAAAAACTGCTGCGGCTGCAAAAAACTGCAAAAAACGGCTGCAAAAAACACACCTTACCTTGGGGCCTTAAGCTTGGCTAAACAACCCTTTGACAGTCTACCAGATGGACATAAGACTTGCATGGTTGAACTTTAGCAATCCAGACTAACCGTGCTCTTTTCGCTGGTTTTGTTTACAGTATTCTTAATCTATATTTGGTAACACCGCTTTTGACCGCAGTGGCAGCAGATTCCAGGAGTATCGTTGCTGTTTTGCGACAGCACAGGAGGACTGGCTGGACGATCGTCGGATGATGGGACAACGGCACTGATTAATTGTGTTCGTCTGGAAAGCAACGGTATACGTAATCAGAATAAACTTAGCATCGCTTATTGAATACACGCAGTAAGAAAGTTTGGTACAAGGCATTTTATACCGAAACAGAGAAAAATAGAAGATAATTGTACACGCTAACTACCAGAACTTGTCATTTTACGACGGTTACAATGCCTCTGCACTTAGTTCTCCGTTTTCTTTCTCACATTTACGATATTTTGTTCTATTTATCAAATTTTTCCACATACATAGACGGTCGTATTACAATGGATGGCTCTAACTAGAAACCTATGACATTGAGTCATTCGCATAATTAGATCGCGCTCACTCCGCCTCAGGCCAGCTCCAAGGCGTACTATCGCAAGAAACCGTGATCGGGTTGCTGTTGATATATTTATTCTGCCGTGTGTTGATATGTGCCGCGTGTTTTGATATATTCTGCCGTGTCTTTTCAATTTTTTTTTTGTGATGCCTTTTATTGCTTTTTTTCAAAAGGAAACGAATATACGTAAATGAAGGAAAAATTTTCTCTCAGACATTCGTACAGTGGATCGATTTTGGCCGATGTGACAAAGGTCATCGGCGTGCGCAGGGAAAACATTATCGCATCGAATAGCGGATCGAATGCCGCATGATACGTATACTGTATAAATACGGACGGGTGTGTCGAGATTTGGTTAATAGTTATAAGGTAAGCAGAGTTTTTTATATCAAATTAAACATACCAAAATATTGATATACAATTTGTGTAGTACACAGCTGTGTCCGTCTGGGTTCGACGGGACAAACTGTCTGATCATGGAAACCCACTGCGACCAATCCCGTGTCTCAAGGGTGGCACTTGCTTAGTGTCCGGTTTACGACGCTGCCGATGCCCACCTGAACATTCATGTGCAAAGCATTTGCTATCTCCTTTTTTCATTGTTTTTCTACGATCAAGGGGACCGGATTTATTCCGTTCCTATGGTTTTTGCTCAACACACCAGAGAAATAGGCGTTGCAGTGCTTTTGGCTCTTGAAACACTTATTAAGCTTTGCACTATATGTAATTTCTGAATATTTTTCTACAGAAGGTTAGGTTTCTTTCTCAGATTTGTCGGAGGAGTTGTATTCGAGTTGACTGCACTTTTTCAGTTTTGCGCGGTCATATTTCTGTTATCTCGGTTGCCTGCAATATACCACAGTTTATATAATTAGCTACTGTATTTGAACTATAAAAAAATGTAAGATTTTTTGTATGTTACACAACCTCATTTTTATAGATAACTGGATTCGTTCCAAAGAACCGAAACTGAAGAACAGTAAAAGCCACTACACTACGAGTTACAACGTTATCATCACCGCTGCATGAAGAGCGCGTGAGCTATATCTGCCACTATGAAGCGTCCGTCCCGGGATATGAACAGAAGAGGATATAAATACTCGAATGTCGAACCGGTGGCAGGGAATCATATTAATGAGGGATACTTAAACTGCAGTCCGGACTCACCGGGTAAGACTCTTACAAGAGGATCATTCGAAGCATTACTACTGGTAGTTAGGTTTTAATGAAACGTCGTCTTCATTGTACTCGTATCTGTATTAACTTTATTACGACTGTGATTAATACTTTTGCTTGTAAGACGAAATTCAGTTTTCGATAAAGTTAGTGTAGACGAAAACAAAAAAATCTGCCGGAAGATGGAATAGTACATCGATACAACAGAGAAATAATACAGTTGCTCGATATTGGCTGACAAGCCAGCCAGATCAGTTTCGAGGCGAACAGTGATTGCGATGAAGTAGTATGTGATGAACCGTAGACTAATCACTAATGGCTTGTATTTGCAGACTGCGATAAGGCAAAGATTAATGACTGCACATAACACGAAAAACGATGATCACGGAATGTAAATGTTGCAAATGTGATTTTTTATCTTTTTATATCTCCGAATACTTCGAAATAAAATATTCTTAATGAAGTATTCTTATCACAATATTGAAGCGCATGACCCTGCATACAGTCTGGTTTTTGGCAAGCTCGTATTTATGATGAAGGAAATAAATTTGACCAAGAAATGGCTTGGAAGTGTTTTATAGATTAAATTTTGCAATCAATCATGACCTTTGCCGAAAATTCTGGTCCATGCCCGAGAATTGCGATTTTAGCCGATAATGCACTGTCGTTCGGCATCAAATTCACAGCCGCGTCTGAAATACCATCAAAATCATTGGCCGCAAAGCTCTACAGAAATCCCAGGAAAAATGAAATAATTCTGTACTATGCTGTTAGTGTATGGCTGCCTATCAAAGGACCGGACGATCAGCGGACATTCTTAGCCAGTGCACAACGACTTTCGCTTGAAAGTACTCCACAGCAGAAGTGTCATAACCTATCCAACTAGCGAAAAAAACAATATGTATTTTTTACACTAAAAACGAAACCGCTTTTCAGATTACAATCTTCAGCATCAAGGTACGTGCTATAGAAGTACTGGCACGAATTCTGCGTGCTTAACATTCCAAAGTAGTTTTGATATGACCAAAGAGTAAACGTACTGGCAAACTGAGTCAAAAGCATGCCTTGTTATATAACTCATGTACATTATCACACTGATTTGACCGTTGATCGCGGTGATTGGCGGGAATATCTTCCTGTATTTTCCCGAAAAACGCCGACCTTACCTTCAAAGAAATCTATGACAAGTTGTGGTCACACGCATGTGCCACCCCGGAACCACGACAGTGTATTTTGTGAATTGTATGGTGAACACGGCACAAAGATAATGTTAGAAACGTTACTCATTGGTGATCTGATCGGTGTGACCATCAGTTAACCGTATAACGCAGTATGTAGTTAATTAAAGCTGGTGCGATATAATTATATACAAAGACCGAAATTATGCAGTCGAGTAAATATCCTATTTAGGTAAATATCGTAAAAAAATCATCTTTGGATATACAAATCAAAAATTCTCATAGTTATCAATGTTCTCGGCGCAATATTTCTAAAGGTCACGAGAATGAGTTGTGACCCTTCCCGTGTGATCCTCGGAGGCACATGCTTACCATTCCAGTATACGCCGCTGCCGCTGCCCAGCTGGTAAGCTGTCGTTGCGCCGATTTATTCCTTCGAACTTCATGCAGACAACAGTTGTTATTTCATTTTTCAATACTGTGTGCGTGTGCTCAGTCCAGCCGGATTTGTTCTCCATTCCATCAGTGAGTGAGAAGTATAGGCTTCAGAAATTACAAATTGATGAGCTGCTTGACCAACTGTGGGCTGGATGATTTATGGTAATTATGGAGTGTTTTAAAATGACATTAAACCGGAGTATAAAACGAACCAGTAAAACGGAAAGAGAATTTTTGTTCGAATTTTGTTTAATTTAAATTTGTCACGAATGAATTGTGAATAATCGGCTGTAATCAAGTCTATAGTATGTTAAAAAGAAGCTCCCCTTATATAGCGGCGCCTTATGTACCTCAACTTATATACCTCACCTTATATAACAGTTACGTAGTAAACAAGAAAAGTCACATACAGTTAGCGACTAGTTAGTAGGATCAAAATAGAGTTCAATGATTGTCAAACGATCCTCGTCCGGGAACGAAAGTATAGACTGATTGCTTTGAATAAAAGCAGATGTGCAAATTCGCTGAATTTTTTCGGTATTGCCTGTTCATCACAGCCTTTAACTGTTATGAGTATACATTTTCCGTCCGAATCCATTTGCGCAACTTCTTTACAGAGCGGCCGTATATATCCAGTTGGAAACGCGTATCCGAGTGCATCCCCAACGCGGACGCCGCCATGTTTAGCGCGTCCGAACAACGCGATGACCTTAACTGGGCCTTCCAATCTCAGTCCAATCCCAATCGGACAAACAATTCGGGGTTTCTGGGATTCGTCACTATAATTTTTGAAATTTTTCTTCGCCGTGAATTCTGCGATTTACTGCGCGTTTGCAAATTTTACACTCTCATATATGCGCTCATTTGCCATATGAATATCGTAGTACGGTGGCCTAAGCTGGCTCAGGAGTTTTCGAACTGGCCCGACCAGAAAAATGATTGACACTAGTGAATTACAATTTACGGCACATTTAACTTTTTCTTCATGCATACAAACAAAGGTTAACTTTTACTTTTTATAGAATGATGTGATTACTTCGGTTTTCTGGTTCGAGTGCAAAATGCCTTCAAGACTGTGCATGTGACTGGAATCTGGTTGAAACTATGCATTGTCCTAGTTCATTATCACGAATTTTCCGTCCGGGTTTTGCTTGTGGTTGGTGTTTTCTTAGCGGTGGTTTTTGACGGTTTGAAGACGGGACTAAATTCTGACCAAGAAACGGCACGTGACGAATTGTTATATAAATTTTAGTTACGC
Source organism: Paramacrobiotus richtersi (assembly GCA_034698045.1). NCBI lineage: Eukaryota > Metazoa > Tardigrada > Eutardigrada > Parachela > Macrobiotidae > Paramacrobiotus > Paramacrobiotus richtersi. The sequence goes on along the minus strand of JAQGAU010001091.1, from coordinate 1,505 downwards.
CAGAAAATCCTGGTCAGTGCGCACGATGTGACTATCTGCCAGATAATAATGCACTGCAAACCATCAGAAAATCCATAGCAGATCCGGAAATACAGTCAAAATCATGGGCCTTTCAAAGCCTTACGAAAATCCCAAGAAAAAAGGAAATAATTCTGTATTAGGCTGTTCATGTATGCTTATCGAATGACAGTAACAGACATCCTCAGCCAGTGCACTACGACATTCGCTTGAAAGTTCTCCACACACGTTTTGGGAAATGTATGGTGGACAAGGTAGAAGGATATGAAAAACGTTAAAATCATTGGCTAATCTGATCAATGTGATCATCAGTCAGCGCATTAATCTGACTATCGGTAGAAGTATAGTAATTTATAACAACGCGCAACGCCGGACATCGTCAAACTGTTATATAAAAATCCCGTTCTTTGGGATTTGGTGTCACAGTCGACTACTTGTAAGCATAGCTAACTGCCTGTAAAAGGATCTATCGCTTCCTAAAGGTCAAATATATGTTTTACTGCACTTGACGAATTTTTTGCCAAAATGTATCTCCTGGTTTACATTGCCGCGGTATGTACATAAAACAGTGCGCTAAACTAATGTTTTTGTTGGGGAAAAAGACACTTTTGTTTCGAGGCTGCGTTTTGCATATTTGGATCTTTTGTTGGTGCTCTGAGCTCTCCCCTGTTATGACGCCAGAATTCTGTACCAGCGCGAAGTGCCAGTAAGTAAAAAAACTGAATTTAAATCTGTCGCTGGATTTATTAACCCGAAACATGGTAAAAAAAGCTCTCTGCTTTTAGTTCAACAAGCGAGAAAATCCAAATCGAGGTTATCAGAAAAGTTGGATATCTCTGTGTTCCTGTGACGTTATTTTGTGATTCAACTGGAAAAGCCGAAGAAATACAATGGGCAAAAAATGCTGGTGAATTACCCACCGATGCCAAAGCAACAAATAAACAGTTGATTATCACGCCAAACAAAATGTCTGATGTGGGATACTATGCCTGCCAACCGTATAATTATTATGGAAGCCAAAGTCCAGAAGGTCGTCCAGCTGGTTGTTAAAGAGCACAAACATATTCGAAATAAGCTTCCTGGAATGAGGGGATAAGTTTGTTGATCGTAACGAGGGCTTATAACTTCTTCTGATTTTTTGCCTTTTTGTGGGCTTGTTTTTGAATTTCGGGCTTGGACTGTGTTTCTCAATTGTTGATTCTCAGTTTGTTGATCAATGACTTGTTCTGTGATGATCCTGTATTCAAAAGCATGACCAAAGATTAAAACATACCAGGTATGTAAGCAAAAAAAAAGACGGCATTTCTAGAAAAGAAATGCAGTATATCCTTCAAATTCGTATTTTTTTTCAGTATACTAGCATAGTAACTGCTACGAAAGGCTCACTCTGTTGATGATAACAATGATCCCTACTAGGAAAGTGCACTCGCTGATTGCGGGCACTGAATGACCGAAGCGAAGGAAGTCCGTGCGGCACCAGAAGAACC
>JAQGAU010001090.1:0-21515 GCA_034698045.1 Paramacrobiotus richtersi | reverse complement strand
TGTAGCTGATGCTCCACAACTTTTTGCGTCTTGTTCAGTTCATCCAGTTTCTGCTTGCAATAATCGTAGGAATTTTCCACATTTGAGTTCACGTTTCGTAATAACTGTTCCAATTTCCCCAGTTCCTCTTCGAGTTCTTCTTCAGTAGGAACTTTCTTGGTCAGAAAACGCTCTTGGATGCCGAAGTCCAGGATTTCTTGTTTCTTCACCTAAACGGGAAATACGCTTAGGATACCCAGCTTAGAAACCAGTTACATCTTCTGCCGACAACCACAGCCGCATCCATCACGATGCATTCCCTATACAGTGAGCTCTTCGTTATGACTTCAGGTCATGTTCTCAAGAAAGAAGTAAATTTCTGAAAAATTCAACACACTTCCCACCTCCTGTAAATTCTGCGCCGCCGTAAGTTCCTCTTGTTTTTCTTCGATTATCTTTTCCAGACTAGCTGAGTGCCGTTGACCGTTCCGAACTTCCGATTCCAGCGTTTCTACCTTACGTTCAAGCCGCTCATACTTTGCCTAACCACATACAATGTGCAGTTCGTCATCAACTCCCATGATTAATCTCGCGGACAATCCTTACCAAAACTTCATCCAGCTCCTTCAGTTCGTCTTCTGCGGTGCTCTTCATCTGTTGGTATCGCCCAGATGCCTTATCTTCTTTCTTTTTGGCGGTTTCGTACTCGACCTCGCGGTCCGTTACAAGCTGCTCCGCTGTCTGAAACGCAATCTTCAGCTCTTCCACTTCATCCAGCATAACCTGAACATCGGTGGGTTGTGCGATTTTGACCGCTTCCAGTTCAACACTACCAACACACAACCAAACAGTTGCGATTCAAACTCGACTCCCATCGTATGAATGCCAGACGTACGCAAGCGACCGCAAACGTTCTTGGGTCTGACTGTCATTAGCGTCGTATTCCTTAATTTCCTGGGATTTACGGCTCAACTCGCGCTCTCGTTTCTTCACATCAGCACTTAGTTCAGCTCTTCGCTGCGTCACTTCAGCCAGTTCTGCAGCTTTCTGATTTTTTTGAGAGATCTTTGTGCTAAAAATCACAAATGATTTCACCGCATAATCCTGACTACCATATCCAAATGCACTCATAAGTCCAAAAGTCTGTTAATTATGAATATGCTCACATCACATGCTAAGCGATTTATTATTAACAATTTAACATAAAAAATATAACTTTCGATCTTACTCAATTTCTGCACCGATATCTTTGCACAACAATCGGTTGTCATAATCGGAACACGGAATGAACATGTATCCGTCCTGGTCACTGTGTTGATTGGCTTGCAGGTCATAAACCTAAACACCGGCCGTTATGAAGTCAGCTTAATGTTACTTCAAATAAATGTCACATTTTACCATCCGACAATTCGCAACCCGAGGACCAGAGCGATAATACTGACGAGCTTGCTCCGTTGTCGGCATCACTAAGATCTGATGCAATCCTATTGCATCCAGAATAACGTTTCTGACGTGCGGATGTTTAAACGACACGACATCCGCCACTGATGGATGCTGGGAGCTACAAGCCTAACAACAACATGTAAAACCATTTACATACTCTGAAAATGTCTTTCATCGATCATAACCTGACTCCGCTAATGCGGACCCTGTTCTTATTACATATGACATGTTAGCTATCTGTCCGAAGTTCCTAAACCCACTACTGCTAAAATTAATAATAAACGGTCTTGATAAACTCAACTCACGCACTTACATCTTCGAAAGGCAATTCCGACGCCTGTACAATAAGCACGGGTTAACATCTTAAAAAGCCAATCAGAATATATATCTAACCCTGGATATTCTATTACCATAAACTTGCCGCCGACGCAATCCAGAGGAGGTGCCGGTATTCCCGCTTTGCGGAATTCTTCAGAAATACGATGACGGTCTCGCTCATCTTCGATTAAATAAGTACGGAAGTACGGTCCAACTACTTTTTCCACAACTTTTCCGTAGATATCATCTTTTAGGTTCAATTCCAGCACTACGATTAAACCGGCAATCAAGAAACCAGCAGAAACTCTTCAATTCCTGACATGTGCATCATACACCGTACCACATGGTCCGATAACGTTTCCCTTTAGTACACCTGCTCGCTGAACCAGGCTCTCCATTAGCTGCTTCTGCTTCGTCACGAAATCGTTCCGTGGATCCATTCTTTTCAGGATTCCCCAGCTATCGTTCGCAGATGTGCTAAAACTTTGTATGTCCCGATCCAACTCGTTAATCTGCCGTTGCAAAGAGGTGCTCGTGCTTCTACACGGTGGAAAAACAGTTTAACCACATAATATGTTTCGCAAAAAATAGCAGTTTTGATGCAATGTACAATCAAAAAGTCTTAACTTACGTATTCTCCTCCAGTGCATTTTTCGCTTTTCCCAGTTCTGTATTGATTGTGATTCTTTGATCAAAAAGACCTTTCCGCTCAGCTTTCCACTGCTCCAAGTTATCGCTCAACTGCTTTATTTCAGTTTCCAAATCAGTTTTCTTGTGATCGTAGTCGTCCAAATCTTGCCTGAAAGACGAAGGTTCAAAAATTATGGAGACATCGAGCTGTGTTAACGTTTCGACATACCGCTGCTTTGAGCGCTGGAGTTGATCCTCGAAATTGCGCAGATTCCGCTTCTTTTCTGCCAATTCGACTTTTGCATTTTCCAGCTTAGCCTGAGAAAGAGAAAAAGCTATACCGTCACTTCTTTTACAACAAATAATTTTACAACAGGTCAACGAAAGATCATAATATTATGAGCAAAATTTGTGACAATTTATCCCAGCTTCAGAACGACAGTGTATTCACAACAAATGTTCAGTGTCTCCACAGTTCATTTGTTTCAGTTTCGAGCTTATGGTAAGCCGTGATTTTTGAAACCGTAGAAGTACTCCAGTATAAATAAGATTATACTACTACAATCCCTCCTTTAACCTTGAAAAAGCTGTTTGAAATTCTAGTACAATGTGAACAATGAACTATACACATAGTAATAGTCCCAGACCTTGGCAGTTTGTGTTGTTTCCTTTAATTGTTTCATTTGAGGCTTATTCGTATCCAAAATCTGCTGAGATTCCTGCATAGCGGGCGTCAATTCTTCCCGACGGGCTTTTAGCAACTCCAGAATGTTTTTCTCTTCCGGTATTTTGTCTTTTGTCCTCTGTAGTTTATCCTCGTGATTCTGCAGATTAGTTTGGGCGAGAACAAAAGCCTCGTTGGCACTGTCCGTCCGTTCTTCCAAAGTCTGATATTGACATATCTTAATTTTTGCGTGGACTTTCTTGATGTCAATCTTGAGATCTTGGGGACGATGACATTTCGATAGTTTCTCTTGCCATTCGCCGATTGCTTGTCGAATTGGTTCCATTTCCTACAAAAATTATGTCAAGATAAAACAAACCCAAGTATGCGCCAATGCAGCACACATCCAGGTAGAACTTTATGACGACTTTTCAAAACGAAGACCGGCTAGGATAATTCTTTATAATTAAAATTTAGGAAGGTACGTTGGACCTAAGCATAATTCCAAATAATCTAAGAATTTACAGAAAAACCATTTCTCACAGAAAAGTCGATTAAATAGTTCATCGCTATTTTTGCTTAACGTGCACTGTGAGCTTATACGTATGAAGTTTTCTGCGCGTACCTCTTCCTTTTGTTTCACCGAAATCTTCGTTTCGCTGGCTTGTTTCTCTATAGTTTTCACAGATTCTTCCATTTCATCCAACAGTGGGGCCTTGTAGAAGAACTGCGAAGAGGAAAAAAATCGTTAATCGCCCCCAAAAGTCGTCCCTTAAATTCCACAATGTAACTTACGGAATACAGTTCTTTTCCTGTTTTAGAATTCAGAAAACTGCGACAGGTATCCTGATTCATCAGGAAAACAGGATTGTTCACCTAAATAAATTATCAAACTTTCTTCGCAGGATAAAGTGCAAGTCGGTGTCACAGAGAATTTCCGAGACTAACCTGAATATTATAATGTTCCAAAATGGCATCCAAATCGGCTCGCTTTTTCGACATCACTCTGCCTACAACAAGCCGAACATGTAAGTAGTACTCACAATTGCTTACATGAAATCGATCAGCCATCCAGGAACGCTAAAAATTCTTCAATGTCGATGTATAAGTGTAACAAGCAATCCTCTGCGGTAACCAAAAATGAGCCGAGAGGAAACTACAACAAAACGTCATCACGAAAATTTACCTGCAGCAGAAGAAAGCTTATAAGTTCCACTTTTATCCAAATGAAAGCTTCTTTCGATTTGGATGGTATGCCCATAAATGTCTGGCTGAAAAGGCTCTGGTACAGTGCCTGCGTTATGCAGGTGAATCGTGACTGATGCAGACCTACAGATTTACAAAACTTTAAAGAACGCTTGTACGAATCAAACTGCAAGTGCTGCTAACGACTTGATATGGTACGAACCGTTGACCATGCTTGATGAGGTCCCCCAGTTTAGTGCCTCTTGCAGTGGCTCCTATCGGCACAAAGCAGCGCGTTAAAACAAACTACAAGTCATGAATTTACTGAACTATAAAGAGAATTCTCTAGAAACTGCTGATGACTGGTGTCTGAATGACAAATCTGGCTTACCCGCTCGAGCACCAAAACCAGCAACAATTCCAGCAAGAACGGCACTTTTTCCGCTTCCGTTATGTCCTGTCACGAAGGAAACCTGCGTTCCGAAGTCCACGGTCAGTTCGGAATGGCACATGAAATTCACCAGTTTCACTCGTTTGATGCTTCCCGCACACAGACTGGAGTTTTTCGACATCCTTGCTGTTGCAAAGATCTTATTCTTGCATTACGACCCGTCGTACCAGAACCCCTATAAAATCAACCTGATTCGCACAGATAACCAGTGTAACAGATTCCTGCGTTTTAAAACCCCTCTATAAGAAAAACCCAAATTAGTCGTTCCTTTCCTTCGCCAACTGTTAAAAGCAAAACAGCGTTTCCGTATATCAGCGTGCCATTCATCGCCAGCTGGTGAATGGCTCAGTTTTTAGCGGACTACTGAGTCACAGTAGTCCGCTAAATTGGACCCAGCGGGCTGACAGGCGGGCTGCCCGACGAGTATTTTGGCCGAACCCTTGCAATTACATAATTTCTGTGCCACAGATGCAAAAATGAAAAATTTATTGTTGTTATTCTTGTTTAATAACATGTTTAATATGTGCCTTCAACAATTATGAGTTATCGGCGTCACTTATCGCTTCTCAGTTCTAATAGGCTCAGCCGTAACTGTACGAGCAATCAGGGTACGCTGGTTTCGGTTTCGGGCGAACTTCCGAGCCGCCGACAGGCCGACCACTACCTGAGGAACAAGCAAATATCATCGCTTCAGAAAATATTACAAAACTTGAAAATTTAAAAACCCAAGTTTACTGTTTACGCATTACTACTGATTGGTTGTTCAGATGGCATCAGAAAATCCTGGCCCGAAAAACCAGAATGGACAGAGGTCAGTATCTAGTTTCTGTTTTTTGAAAATCAACCTCTTATAATATTTTGGAACCCATTTTAGGGAATCTGGGAATCTTGGGAGTTTGTTCGCCAAAAATTTGCAGATCGATAATCTGTCGCAGGAACCTGTACGGAGCATATTGCGTCAGGTAAAGATACATTCAGCATTTTTGTTCTCGGTCAAAAAGGTGTCGATCCATTGCGTACACAATATCAATATTTGCAGGCAGGAAAAGTTCTGAATGTAAGAGGGAAACAATTCCATAATTTAGTGGATGTTAACGTTTCCGACGACGATGACGAATGGTCCTCCCCACCTCGCTATTCTGGCCAGCCATCATCGCTTACACTGAAACGTGCATTTGGTATTGAAGAGGTGAGAGACGCTTCGCTAGTCGACAGATTTTTGTGTTTTACGATTAGATAAATTACAACTAGCACTACACTTAAATTATATTGGTTACTCTATGAAGTATTTTATAGTAAAATTAATAGCCACTATTTTGTGGTTCGAGTTTGTGTCAAACGAAACATGCTGCAAAAGCATAATTTTTGGGGGAATTTTTACCAAGATAAAGTATCTGTAGTCACTGAGTGCGGAATTCATTAACAGTAACTGTAATATTTTGACGTACCTTTGATGTTTTATTACTGTTTATGTGTGCGTAAGTCCCGAAAACTTTGTTTTCCGAATAGGCAGTGTTCAGAGAATTTGAAATTGTGATATGTAATTCCCACCATCCCATTAAGCTCCAATAACTTTTCAGCCGAGAAAAAGTGGGCAGAATCTCTTGGATTTTTTCGATGATCGGTGGTTAGAATTCTATGCAACAAATGGTAATGAGAAAGAGCAGAAAGGATGCCCGAGCCTGTCACAGAAAGATGCGAGGAAGAACTATTGTTTTCAGGCCGTATTTTCCAAACCCGTATCGGAATTGAGAAGGCCGTGGTACAGTGTTTTTTGTGATGAAACATACGACCCACCTGATCCTTCCAGACCGACTGAGGAAACTTCTTCTCCTCCTAGTCCTGATCCTGCCAGATATTCTTGTGGTTTGTGAATTATCTGCAGATTTGTATAAGATTGCTTTGTATCTTGCCTGTTGACGGTAACTATCGACAGTATTATTCACATGACATTATTGTCGTTTTTGCAGTTTACGGCGACTGTTTACCCGTATGGGTGTGTCTGATTTGATTTGTTCTGGTTTACTTCTGGATATTTTCTGACAATAGGTAATTTCTAAGCGGATCCTGATAAAGAAAGACAGACGCAGAAATGAATGGCTTTTTCCTCCTTCTTTCGGCAAAATCAAAATCCATCCATAGTGGATCTTGGCAAAATGACATTTTGTCTCCGGTTAATTAGCGTAAAACAAATCCTCGCATTACTTCATGACTCATGAGGGAAGATTATCGCAAAGCAAAGGAGAAATCACAGCGCTGTCCTGAACGCGGGCACCGCTTAACTGGGAGAGAGAACTTTATTACGGCGCCACGGCCACTTGTCAGACTGACCACTGAGATAATGGACCTCTCAGGAATTCATTCTCCCCTTCATTGATTAATCATTCTTAACAACGTGTAACATTTAGCTTACTGCCGGTCCAGTCTCTCTGCTCAAACAATACACAAAGCGAAAGAATTTCTTGATTTCATGGGAATACGGGCAAGAAAATATTACAAAGGAGCAGCTAATAAGCATGTGTGCGCTGATGTCGCCGTAAGCAGGATAATGCGGGCGCCCAACATTGCTGTTTATTATGGGAAATTTATACGGTGCATTCCATTACGATCTACGGTGTGTTCTGGTAATAATGCTTTGCCGTATTAAAATAAAACTGTCTGTACCCTTCGTGGTTTTTTATGTGTGCATCGTGTAATATAATATTTACGATGGCCAGATCTACAACGAGTTGAGGCTGATTAGCTTCCCATACGTTTGTCGATTTTATTTAACAATCAAAAATGGCAAATCAAATCTTCCATGAAACTGTGGAAAACCATTGCTGGAAGACCGTAACATTACAAGAACCCGTTACAACCGAAGTGGTTTCAGTACGTATACAAAATTATACCAAGGTGTCATGAATAGTATTGTGCATAAATTAAGCATAAAAAATATTGCTTTCACTCTGCTAATCAAAAATTTCAAACGACAACAACATTAGCTGGATCATTAAACAAACCGTTGCGTACGGTGCATATTTCATTGGCCGATCTCGTTACACAATAATGCGCTGGCCGGTGTAGAAATAAATCATAAACTTGATTGTTAAGGCATCGGCTGTAAGTATATTCGTTTCCGGTTGCGCTCTGCGTCGGTTGCAATATAACCGGTCCCGAAATTGCGGAAATGGCCATTCTGGAATGACTGATACTGGGACTGGTCGGCACTGACATGCCATTGTTCAGTGATACAGCTGATAAACCACTCGGTCGTCGTTGCGTCGTGGATATTGTTAGTCGACTTTCCAAGGATGCACGCGATGGCTGAGATTGCAATATTTCCGATACATCCCTCCACCATTTTTTCATAGTAAAACTCGAGTGTCGCCGTCGTTTTACGACCACCAGAATAACCACTCCGATCACTAAAATCCCATTAATAGACAAAACAATCCCGAACACTATGAGTACGGTGTGGTCACCATTTTCGATACGAAACGCCCGAGTTTTAATACAGTCTTCATCCAGCTTACGCTCTTTTCCGGCAAAGCGATGCCACAAACGGACGCATACCATGTACTCATGTGTTTCTTTGCGCACATGAGAAACATTGACGGGATACTCGGTTATATTTGGTTTCAGAAGAACAATACTTTCTCCGGGAATTTTTCGTCCAGCTGCATTTAATGGATAAACTTCCAGCAGCGTAAACGGACAACAAGGGAACCCTTCCACTGATAGTGGGGTCATGTTCCAGTAAACGTGAATACGCTGGTGAGTAGAAACCGTTCGTAGATCACTAATTCGTCGGGTATTTTTAGTTATGGCTTGACCGGTGCCAATTAACAATCTCGGCGGATTGTGGTCATCTGTTCCGCCGACTTCGAATGCGTTCAACAGATTTGGCACAGTACGCGCAACATCTGGACTGGCACAAAGAATTTTATGAAAACAGCCGAGAAAAAAAGCGCTGACAAAGATTCCTTGTAAAACATCCATGCTTTTGATAATATCCCAATGATAATAATTATTAAAAATTGACGACCGAAAAAATTAAAAAGGCTTCTTTGTTACGTTGATATCTGCAATGCAGAACGATCACTACTAGAAGTACTGGTCACTTCCAGCTGAATTTGAACAATCATCAGACGCGCGCTAAATTCACAACAGCTACTGTACCAGTCTGCAAAACCCCGCGTATACGCCGTGGCCCATGGTCAAGACATAATAGAATGGCACCAAAGCTCTCTCCCTGGCCCCTTTCACCAGCACCGCATATGTACGTCGATGAGTTTTATTGCTTTGAGCAAACAAACCCGCCACGCTGCCGCATGAAATTTGCGCAGTTGCCGCCTGTGCATACCCAGTGTGCAAGTGCAACCTATATACAGTGCGCACATTCAACCCGTTAATAAACGAGATACGGGTGTTTTTCTATGTCACTTAACTGATTAATCCTTTCATTTATCCGGTAATATTCCGGATTCAGTAAATATTATATTTGATTAACTTTTCATCTTATTTCGGTAATTAATTGTAGATTAGTCTTATTATCCATCAACATTTTATTTGCCATGACATCCTATACGTACTTTATAGTTTCAAAATGATGGTGTATCATCTTTTCGCTGATATTCGATTTCTTGGCTGTGACTTCTGCCGCAAGAAAACCTGATGACATAGGAAGATAGGTATACTGGTACTGTGAGCGGGCACTGGCCAGTCTGGCTTTGTTTTCAGCCAGGATGCACCAGCAGGCGAGCGCAACAGAAAAGTGCATGCGTCTCGGTGTCTCATGTGCAGAAATTGTGCCGCACGCTGCGTGGCCGGTTTGTTTGCTTTCCTGATTAATTCTGAAGACAGTCATATTTTGTCGAGTAGACCAAGCTTTGGTGCCATCTATTATGTCTTGCCCATGGTCATCGTTTGTATTTCTAGCTCTTCCGTGCATGTATCCTTCTTATAATCTTATAACTTGGCCAACAAGTGGGAGGATCACCCGCCCATTTCCAAGTGGGCGTCGTGAGACACCGAATCAAGCCGATTATTTTCCAGAGCCTGGACGGCTGGACCAGAGTGACTTCTGCCTAGCTGCTAAACCAGCTTTGTCCCAACAATTCGTGTACACAAAAAGATCATAATTATATCATCAAGATTCAAGACAAAGAGCTAAAAAAATATTGTGTAAGTTTGCCGACTGATATCCAGTTAGCACAAAACTAATATTCATGAAAAGCTGCTTCTTATTATGATTGCTAGGCAGATATTAAAAATTATGCGAAATTAACTACGCAAAATAATTAACTGCTGCAACCGCATAGATGCTGTTTAATACGAACACATTCTTGCAGAGAGGAAAAACCTGTAGTTCTCAACACTGGAAACAACAACAAAGATGAAAAAAACAGACAAAATAGAAAGCTAGTAGTACTTCCGTGCAGCAATAGATCCGAACGAAGTTTGTAAACATGCAGTATTCACAACCATAAACCATCAAACGTTGCAAATCGCCAAACAAATGACTACAACAGTTGCACATCGCATAATGCTTTTGCCGCAATACAGAATGTAATATCCACCTGCACATATACTAGAATTTAAACGTAAAAATGTCTCGGTATTCACTACTATATTATATAGTTTAACAGGCTATGGAATAACGTAATACTCCTCTGAAACTCGCGTTCAGGTAAGGCAGCTGCACAGCGTTCATTTTCCACGCGTTCGTTTCGCTGGAGGGGTTTCTCCCAATAACGTTTTCCCTTCCTGTTGATGACATGAATAGTTACCGGTTATCAATTCAGCCACATATTATTAAACAGAACAAACACACTGATGTCTAAGATCTGGTTGTTGCCTGTAAGTACATACTCGATATCATATATTTTTTCGATACGTGATAAGTCTCCTGTTTTCAGTAATTTAAGTTCAACAACTCGCACCTGTGCTGTACGTTTCATAGTGGAATCCCGGGCAGTTTTCGGTGGTGCTTCTGGTTTCTTGCTTTCGGTTTTCGGTAAAGCTTCTGGTTTCTTGCTTGCTGCTGAGCGTAATCGAGGCATGCTATCAACGTCCGTCCCAATTATGGAGGCAGCTGAAACCAACCATACCACAATGTAAATTTGCTTATGATATTATCTACCTATACAAATTTAACTTGCAAATTCAAGCCTTTCCATAAAACAGCACAATATTTATTTTTCAACATCCGAGCCACCCAAACCGACTCCGGACTCAAAAAATGTTTTATAAACGGTTTGATCGCAGCATGATGCTGTACCTGATGTACTTAAAAGTTGCATCTAGTGTGGTACTGGTACAAGTAAAACAGTATACAATGCTTGTTGTAGAAAAGGTCGTCAGATGGCCAGAAACGGCCATCCATTTCATTACCACTATGTCACTATGAGACATATATTTGCATCATACCTTCTTTCACTACGGCCTGTATGGTGTGATCCCGTCTAACAGGCGCTTTTTTCGGCGAAGTTTCCACGGAAGCAACAGTGGCCTTTTTAACATTCCTGGTACCTGCCCGTGTTCCTTCCAGGTGCTGTTCGTTTAGAAGAGCTGTTCCTTCCTGCGGAAGAAAAACATTCGAACTGTTTCGGTCCTGTAGTTTCTTGTAGCCTTTGTAGTTTCCAGATGCAGTACAATATAAATAATCATTTGCATTATTAAAAAGCACGCTTCTGCTCTTCGGTTCACTCGGCCACGAGGTATGTCTAGAGTTTTCAGGTAGAACTGTTCGATTCATGGCAAGATTCATGGCCATCAACAATAATGAAACCTGCTTTTATCACAGTTCTCATTATTTACGGTATATCCCACATGTCTTTTGAACTACATATCAATTCAAAGCTTGTACTTTGTTTGAATACAGTTAAAACTGAAACTTCAACAATAAAGTGAAGAAACAGACCACTAATGCAAGAAGTACAGATGTTATGAAGAAGGTACCTTAGCGGTCACCATCATAGTGTTATCCCTGGCAGCCGGAGCTGGCTTTTCTTTTGTGGGAGTTTTCGAACCCATATCGCCCTGAAAAAGCAACACTACATAAATCCAGATTCCAGTTTCTGCGTGACATAGCGTCAACCTCACACTGTCAGTAATGTCGTTTCCCGCAGAACTTTCCGGCTCTTTGTCCACGCTCGAAGCTGGCTTTGGGTCTTTGTCGTTTCTGGTTGGTGATTTCGAGTTGCGAGCAGGCGATGCCGATGAACTGACCGGAGTGGGAGATTTAGCCTTTTGGGTAGGCGCTTGTTCCGGTACGGAGTGGGAGGCAGTGGAATCGCTCGAAACGGTGCCACTCAATGTCGCTGCGTCGTTTTCAACAGGACCGGGATTTGGGGCGTTCGAATCTGATTTCGAGGATGTTTGCTAATAACGAAAAAAAGGTGAGGGGGGAACACCAGTAAAACTGAAAAACGTGAATTAAGGCTACAAAACTAAAACGGAACGAGAGTGTGAAACTGTGATTTTACACTGCAGCGACAACAGTTCTTGTGCCTGTTTTACAAGCCACCTGCACCGAATCGGCCTTCTGTGGTCCATTCAAATCTAATCTCGTTCATTTAACATGCGGTAACACCTTGCAAAGCCTAGCGCGTTCGAACGCGCTCAGTCGTCATAAAACACCATAATATGACGAGTACTAGCACATTTTCAAATCGATCTATCGCAAAACTAATTTTATTAATAAATAGTCGAAATGCAGCATCAGTTGCAATGCATCGTTATTATCGGATACTTGAAAATAAAATCGGTACTTAACCAGTAACCGTTAGGCTACGAGTAAGCCGCACCATATCATTATTCATACTTGTAACTTGGATGCATAATAATAATTAATGTCGGCGATGTGTGAATGAATTTTCAAACATTTCTAGTTTTATTATAGACTTCACATGAGATAAAAAAGCACACTTCGCTACAATTTTCGGAAATATGTGCAATCAAAGACTCTTCATCAGAGTACTCTGCCATCAAAAAGCTGAATCAAATTTATATTATTCGCCTCAAGAGTCTACTGTTTACAATTACTACGAGGGTGAGTTGTACACCTGTATGGACAATAATTCTTAATTCCAGAATTCTACTATTATTGTAATTAAGTAATGTGCGATTTTGGTACGTAATAGTTAATACCAATTAATCAACACCATGATGCACAAAACTCACCTCGTTCACCGTGGAATGAATGTCGGGAACTTTATCCGCCATACTCATTCGAATAACTTCAAAGCAAGAAGGACTTAGAAGGTTAACTGGTTACTGGATCCGATTGGAATAATATACAACGTCCAAAAACAATCAAACAAGAGGTTAGCCTTACAGGTTTACACTGATCGAACAAATTTATTGTAATAGTTAGGCTTAACTGACAAATAATTGTGAGTGTACTCTTTAAACTGGTAAACTTTCGTACTTTGCGAGTACAGTATATATCCCAGTGCAGAACAAGCTTTTGATATTAGGCAAGCATTTCTCGTGTCAGCGCGCTCTGCCCGTTCAGACCGTCATCGTTTCGAAACCGCGTGCTGCGCGGGGTGCCAATGCGACAGCCTATATGCTCCATTGCGGTAAATCATGCCATTAACGAAAATCAGTTCCAGTTCTAGTTTTGTTTTTTTCGCCACGATCGCTTTGGCTGTTTAACATCAGTGTGACAGAAGCATTGACAATGTTTTAGTATCTCAAACTCGCTACAATTTTTTACCACAAATGAATTAAGAAAAACATGCCGAGTATGCTCAATATTACTAGTGCTATATAAAAGCATAACGGTCTATAACTTTTTACCGGTGTCGTAAGTTATTGAACTACTTACGATTAGTATTTCCGTGTTGGGAAGTAAATAGTGGCACAACTAATACGGGCTAGAGCAAGAAAAAAATTTGTGCCTTAATAATAGATCATAAAAATCGGCTCCCAGACAAAAGCTCCACAATGGCATCAAGTTGTACAGAGTGATGCTAGGGCACTGGAAGACTCGATATCGGTCGGGGATTCAGCGTTTTGGAAGACAGAAACCAGGATCAAACTGTTCTGCAGCTTCTGAATAAGCTAATTTTATATCATTTAATTTCAGAAAACATTAATTTTTTAATCATTATAAATTTATATTTGATATAATGATTTATTTAATATAATTATTTAATAATTATATATATTAATATTTTAATAAATTTGAGTTTATATTTCCTATTTCTATTTCAAATTTATAAGGAGCATGGAGAGGGAAAAAACTATAAAGATAAAGTGCAACAGTTTTGAAAAATATCTGCCGGTTCAAGCGGTAGGTCGTGCCATACTTTTGATCAAGAATTCCACAACTTGCTGCTTTTGTCCAAAACTGATAAAAAGTTCTTACTACTTGCGCAGGTTAACTGCCGTAAGATTTTAAGGTTATCTGTATGAAAATAAGCAGTAATTAGTTTTTTTCTGAGTTGACCTTTTATATTGCACAAGTTCGCAGTCCCTTCAACAGCCGAAGGATTACGCATGGCCAGCCTACCATAATATATAGTACTTTGATAAGTATTGGTAACTATATGTGGTAGCCGGATAACCGGATATGATAACCGGATGTTCAAGTCCCGGAATGCCGGGTTATCCGCTCTTGTGACATAATAACAATGATAATAATAATAAGAGCTAACTATAACAGTATTTAAAGTAATAATCATAGTATGATTTAAGTTTATTAAATAAATAACAAAATAACGAGTAGTGTTAACAGATTGAGGATTAACAACAGTGAAACCATGCCCGTATTAAAACAAACAAAAGTGTTTGTAATGCTTAGTATAATCATATTATATTATCATTAACAAATGAATGAAGCGGAAGTCCTTTATACTTAATATTCAGCTCAAAACGAGTTTCGTGTCAGTCGGTCAATAGATTGCCGCAAAATGATTATTAACTATTAATAAACTAGGAAAGTGCGCTCGCTGATTCGAGGCACTGAAATGACCGAAGCGAAGGAAGATACATATGTACATACGGTAACGTCAGATAAAGAAATATCAAACAGTGTTATCGGCTTACTTTTAATGATTTGTAACTTTGTAAGTACTACTTTTTTATAACTAATTTAGTATTATTAATTTACTAACGTTAATCCGTTGTTGATAATCTATTTCCAGTAATATGTTATTACTTGACTGCTTGTTTTGAATAATTTGTGTAAATAGATTCATTAATTTATTTACATTAATTTATTGACAATAATGTGTCGATATAGATTTATTAATGTTAAGTTATTGACAATATTTTCTTGTTATTAATTCATCGTATTAATTAATTATGATTTTTTCATTTGATTAATATTTATTTATTAACATATTAACAATGACATTATTTATTTATTTATATTGATTTATTAATATTAATATAATAATATTAATTCATTAATATTAATTCATCAATATTTATTTATGAATATTAATCTGTTAGTATTAATTTATCACTATTAATTCATTACAATATTTATATTATAGTCACTTTAAGTCAATTGTTTAATTTTTCAGAATCAATAATGAATTTACGGCTATCTACTAACCACCCGGCACGTAAATCATTTAAGGCTGAGTATAGAAGACCTTTGCTTCGCTTTGGTCGATTAATACTTGTGGATCAGTTTTATTATAACCAGTTATAGTTAATTTGAAATTAAACTGATTACTTATTATTTTTATAATATAATATAATTATTTTTATTTTATAATATTCTAATAATATAAAGAATAATATTCAGCAGGTGTTTCATTAGTGGTGAACAATTAATTGTAGCGAGTTTGTGATATTAAGATATTATTAACGCTTCTGTCACGATGATGTTAAACATCAAAAATCGTACATAACAACGATCGTGGCGAAAAAAACAAAACTAGAACTGATTCGTAAATGGCAGGCGCAGATTATGATTTACCGCAATTGGAGCATATAGGCTGTCGCATTGGCACCCCGCGCAGCACGCGGTTTCGAAACGATGACGGTCTGAACGTGCAGAGCGCGCTGACACGAGAAATGCTTGCCTAATATCAAAAGCTTGTTCTGCACTGGGATATATACTGTACTCACTTTGCGCACGATCCAGTTTAAAATAAAGATTTTAAAAGGGATGATCCATGAATTACGTACGCTAAAACCCAGGGTCTTTTTACTCCAACCGGGGGGGGGGAGGGCGGGGGGCTGGTTCGTAGGCATTTTCCTATGTTACAAACTTACAACTTTCAAGTATTTAGTCGTCACGTTCTCCGAATTTTTTCCCTAGTACACTGCGATTACACCAACGTTGTAAACAGGAAAGGTGGGCCTAGTTTTCGTGGGGTATTCGTGAGTCGTCGAATATCTTCGAATCCCATGAATCTGCACTTGTCATAGTTCATAGCAGTTTTGCGGTTTCTTTTGGTATCGTTCGAAAAAAACTGACTCATGATGAAACAAAAGGGAAGCGTTTCAATTCCGGCAGATTTGAAGGCGAAACCAAATCATCAGCGGAGTAGAGTTACGAAGACTGGTTAGCGCTAACGATCATTTCCCCCTATGTTAATAGGGTTTTTCCAGCAAAAGCACTGGGAAAGGGAACGGAAAAAAGAACCGTAAAAAATAGCAGCATATGTTGTGGCCTCGGTCAAAATACTTCGAGATCTACGTGGGGTTCTCGATGCGTATTTACATCCATAAATAAATTATGCGACGCTGAAAATCGAGATTTTGCAATAGCGGCCGGATACCGTCCTACTGTGTCCCCGAAATTTCGTTACGT
The DNA here is from genome assembly GCA_034698045.1 of Paramacrobiotus richtersi. Classification (NCBI taxonomy): domain Eukaryota; kingdom Metazoa; phylum Tardigrada; class Eutardigrada; order Parachela; family Macrobiotidae; genus Paramacrobiotus; species Paramacrobiotus richtersi. Next base: position 5,084 of record JAQGAU010001090.1, on the reverse strand, counting down.
AAGGCATGGATAGTCCATAATACTTCGGTTTCCTCATTCAGCTTTCTATCTGTAATTTTGTTTAGTCACCCTGCAGCCAGTAGACTAGTCACTACTATACCGTGAGTGGATCGCATATCTCAGATGATATCTGTGTGAGAATTTTCTCGGACCTTTTCGAATAACATTTTTTAGGCTGTACCTAATTCAGGCTAACTTACGTAAAGCTTATTGTTAATACAATTTTGTGATAACAGCTTTATTAATCGGGAATCGATGGCGGACGATAAAACCAGTCAATTCGACGGGATGCTTTTTGCAATGGCCCAGCAGCATCCCGGCGGAGTTCCTGATGTATGTGACTTGTAATCTTCCGCATTGTTTTATGTTTAGTCTAATGTCATAAAGCTCAATCGAACCGCATTTTTGCAGTTGTTGGATACAATTTTCGGATTCTTGGCACGGAAAACAGACTTTTACACTGGCGGCGGGCATGGATCAGCGGAAAAGGTTTGTCACCGGTTGTTCACAACTTTGTGTCTCGGTACTGAGTTTTCCAGAATGTTGCTAGACTAAATTGAGTAAACTTACATTCGAATACGACGGCAGATGGTTATGAGCGCCTTTCGAAAACACGAGAAGATTGCACTGAACATGAAAGAAGCTGCTCAAAAGGAACGGGATGCGCGCCAGAAAAAGCAAGAGGAGAAGAAAACTAAGGAGCGCGAACAAGACACTGAAACGGTGATAAAGGACAGTGAATCGCGGATCCAGGAGTTAACGGAAGAGGAAGCGGAAAAGCTGCAAAAGGAAATTGATGCGGAAAAGAGCAATCTGCGTCCGATACCGGTTGCTGCTTCGGCGGATGAGAAGGCAGCTGGGGACAGTGATTCCAAGGTAAGGACCAGAGAACTAGTACAATGTCTAGGATGATCTCGTTAATTGTGTGCCCGGACATTAATTTAACGGTTTGCCCGATTAATTTGGTTGTGCGCCCAAACATTGGTGCTGTGATGAATATTTTACCTATAAGCTGCATTAGCGGATGTTAGAGGTGGATGGCTGTGTATCGTGCAGCTTCGTGTTGTACAGTACAGTACTTGTACCTCAACGATAGAATAAGTTGTTTTTGGTTGCCGGTGTTTGAACAGATTATTATACGATTTACTGAACGATGTGCAGATCGAAGAGGAAGAAGACGAAGATGCGAAAGGAAAAATTCCTCCTAATTCCGCAAATGGTTGTGATTTACCGAATTATCGCTGGGGCCAGTCGCTTTCTGAAATAGAGGTACTTTATTGAAGTAACAGTTTTGCCGGCTTTCGGTGTGTTGGCCTAACCTTAACAATTTATTCGTTTCACGGTTTCCTTTTGGGATTACTTGTCTTTTCTAGTTAACATTTTTTGCAGCTGGACGTGCCTTTGAAAGTCGCTCCAGACCTACGGTTGAAAAGTGGTGATATTGTGGTGGTTTTTGAACAACAAGTACGTTTTCATTTTCCGCGACACAGAAAAGATCAAACTCGAAAGCCTGCAAAATTTTGTAGCATCTCCGTGTCGGTGTAAAAGGCCAGACGGCAATCATTGATGCTGATCTTCCACATCGAATCAAGGTGGAGGAATGTACGTGGTTCTTGGAGGGGAAAACTGGTATTCACATTACGCTGGAGAAAGTTAACAAAATGGAGTGGTGGGATCGGTTAGTCACAACTGATCCTCTAATCAACACGAAGAAAGTGAATCCCGAGCCATCAAAACTGGGCGATCTGGATGCAGACACACGACCCTTCGTGGAGAAGATGATGTTCGACCAACGACAAAAGGAGCTTGGTCTGCCTACATCCGAAGATCAGAAAAAGCAAGATTTACTGAAGAAGTACGCTAATGAAGTACTCTGTTCTGCAGTCCTGCATAAGCATTTCCGTATCGAGTCTGAAATCACGGAGACATTTTTTTGCAGGTTCATGGAGCAACATCCGGAGATGGATTTTTCGAAAGCGAAGTTCTCTTAACTCGCCTCATTTTGAAACTTCGTTTGATAATGTTTTTTGCCCAACTGGATTTTTACTGACTTTCCTCCTTTCTGAGCCTTTTTTACACTGTGTATTGAATGGCTTCGTTTGTGTACGCTGAGTAGTCCATGCACAATTTCAAGTTAATTCCTTGTAGAACGAATAAAACTGTACTTATGTCGTAACGGACATCCCATAAGTGATAAGGGTAAATGCAAGGCGGTTTGGTAATTTGGAATATCCGCATACTTGTGCCTCTGGTCCCGTCATATACAGCCTTGTGTAAGATATATATAACAAGCAATCCGCTGATATGATATTTTTACATCCGAAGGATTCAACACTGGTTGTTTACTATTTTACTAATGCACAATTATTTACCTGTCTCGCACCTCAAGTGACGCAACCGGAAAAGATTACAGTAAAACTACAAGAATTGGTGCGACGTAGTGCGTACGAGGTGGTAGATGGTGGGCGGCCGCATATCGAACGGGGTACGATGAGATCACCGTTCTACCAATTGGAAGGCCCGATCCATGGTTACCAAGAATGCGTCACTGCGTCATGACTTATCATCGTCACTTTGATATAAGTCTTGGTAAAGTTGCTTTTCCTAATTTCACTGCTCAGCTGTAGTCATGTAAATTTTTTGGATTTTTCATTTGGATAACAGAATCCCTGGCGATTCAGGTTGGAGTTTTAACACTGAACACCCGTTCACATCGAACAGTTTGTGCCATTAATCTTGACTTTTAGGACTGAGTCGATTATTCTTGGCGATTTGATCGAGGAGAACACTTTCCAGAAAGTCGAGGCGAAAACTCTTGACACTTAAAGTCTTAAACCCTTGGTTGACTTGGACGGATTGATTCACCGACCACGCGTTTCTTCTGCATTACGGAATGGTAATGGCAAACGCTGAGAGCACTTTAGACGAAATGATGGAGAACGCTCGGATATCGAAGGGAACGAAACGGGTTAGGAATGAACTGAGCAAACAGGGTTCGACTGGCTCAATGGATTCAGACATCTCGGAAGATTCCTCCTCTTCCAGTAATTCATGGTCCGGGGATTCTGGTGAGCCAACAAGCCAACTGTTGGTTGCCCACATGGATCCTGCCATTTTCTGTGACCGCGATTTGATGGTGAGTCCAACTTCTACGTCCAGCTTCTTTTTAAGAAAGCTGTTTCGGTTATGTTTTTCGTTTTACAGTGATTTTAAGGAGGCTGCTATATAAATTAATATAATTAAGCCGCCACTTACAAACTACTTACATGTAGCTTAATGTCAAGATAGGTGATAATGATAAATTCAGATAAATTTCAAGGTGATGGAGCTAAATGTAACGATATTTCAGTTTAACTTATCACGTCAGCAACTTATTTTAAGTTAGCAGATTGATAATTAAAATCTAAAAACTGTCAGCAGAAGTTACCGGATTACGTTTTCGTACTGCGCTGGATCAGTATTCTCATTACGCTGTTAGTGTTATCATATGCTGTATAAAGGATTAAGATCATTTTTTGGTAGGCGACGTGCTTACGGTAATTTAATGCCAGCGTAGCTTCATGTACGAAACAGTACCCTTGTGGAATTCGCTGTCGGCTACAGCGAATGACCTGTTATCGCTTACTCATTTTTCCCACTTTCTGCGTAAGCCTGCGTCGTTCCTTCAACAAGAAATGTATTTTTCTGCTGGGAAGACGTAAAATTGTGTAAATGAAATGAAATTAACATAAAATTATGTCATTATGGGGACCTAGGCCTGCTTTTTCTTGACATAAGACCAAATCAGCTGGAGCCGACAGTTTTTCTGCGATAGACAACGTTACCAAAACCATATATTTATAATTTTATATGGTTTATTTGGTTATTTATATATTCGCTTTGCCAAAACTCTGGCGCTTTTCTAAAGACTTTCTAAAGGCTTTCGCTAATGAGTATATTTTGCTGTTGCTGCAGCACCGTTAAAACGGAATTCCGCGTTTCACTGACCGGACTTCTACTTGACACATTTTTGCTGAAAAAAATTGTGAATATTTAGGTTTATCAAGTATTAAACGAGATTACGTAACGGTGGTTGGAAGCCGGAAATACGCTTCGAAGTCGTCGAAATTTGTCGACCGTATAAGAATTAATTTGTTATAGCTGAATTACTTCACTGGATCCAGATGAAGCATTAAAATTAATGTGAATCTCTCGAGCACCTCTGCAGAATCGTCAGTAGTAGTGCTGACGATTGTTCTCGTACGTATAGTGTTTGTAGCAAATTAGCGACACACATCGATCTCACCAGATCATGAGAAAGCATGTAAGCGTCACGGAAGTTGGGATGTGAACAAGCTCTTTTCCGTTTACAAAGAACGTAAACAGTCTAGCGTCATCACGAGCACTCCCGAATCTGGCGTCAGACACATGTCTGAATAATTGCATCTTGCATTTGGTATCTGTTTACGACCTGAAAATCCCCAACGCATCTCCACCGCATGATTCGTCCCTTGAGTCGATCGTGGATTGCTGTATGGCCAGAATACATCCGGCTGCTCTAATTAAGAACATACCTAAATATATTGACGAGGGTGGGGTCACTTATATAAATTAGTTTTGACCTTGGCAAGCGATTATCATCCTACTTCTCCGTTGTAGTGCGAATTCAGTACTTAATTAGTTATGACTCCATTACGCTGTAGTTATCCAAAGCATTCAAAGTCTTCCCAATATTCAAAGAAATTAATGAAATAAATAGCAAATAAACAGCCATTTTCTGGTTGAAAACGGTTAATATTATGGTCAGCGTAGATGTTCTGAATCGACTCGATTAAGGAGTTGGACGACTTGTTTTATTTTTTAATGTGTAACTGTGTTGACTCGCAAAACTTGTACAGCCGGAGAACAAATTAAACCTTTTTCGCTCTGTTCTGACATACTTATGGTGTATGCTAGTGTCACTAAATTTTAAGAACGATGCCGGTGTGAGTGGACCAGTCAGCTCTGTCATAGCGTTACCTTTCTGATTTTTTCAGGATTTATTTGAAAACGAAGTGCGTAAATACGACCCGGAAGCCAGAATTTATTACTTCAAAAATTTTTGT
>JAQGAU010001089.1:0-21518 GCA_034698045.1 Paramacrobiotus richtersi | reverse complement strand
AGGTTTCCGTTGATTTACAGGAATCGCTATACGCCCAAGCTGTCTGGAGCGTTGTGTATTTCCATACATCTTTATGTGCATGTGCTATGCTTACCTGAAATAATTGTAAGTCTTCTTGATGAAGAAAACACCAAACTTGGAACATGTGAAAACCCTGACACAAAACTGCTGTTTATGCGTATCATACCATTCATTGCAAATTTGTTACCTTATGCATTAACCACAATTGTTTACATCATAACGACTATCTGGCTGCTTCAACATTATTAGAAAAGAACGAAGGTCGTTAATCACAAACCTAAGGATTCTCCTGACCCTAAGCAAGCTTTAATGGTTCTTAGTGCTTTGACGTTAACAGAATTTATCTGCTGGAGGCCGTCGAAAATTAACTTCATTCTTTATAACTTTCTTCCGGAATGGTACAGCGAGAATCTTTACACCGCCGGAGAATATCTGTATTATACGTCCATCATCCTAGATCCGTTGCTGTTTGCGACGACACTGCCTGAAATACGTACGGTAGTAGGCCAGACCATCGTTTTACTACGCAAGCGATGCCTCTTTTTTGGCTCGAACCAAGTGACTGTTACCGGTGAAGCCATTAATCTTAGACGTCGTTCATGGTTTATATCCTAACAACCAGTGCGCCCTTTGGAGATGTCAGACGAGTGTCCCTTCTAACCTGCATTGTTTTACCTTACACCTTACACCTTACACCAGCAGCAAATAGAATGGACGGGCGACACGCTTACAGTGACATGGATAGGCGACATGTGTACTACGACATGGATAGGCGACATGTGTACTACGACATGGATTGACGACATGTGTACTACGACATGGATAGGCGACATGTACATTTTTTTACAGAACAAAAAATATTAAATTCTCAACGGTTGTGACTGAAAATAAGCAACACTACAGTTCTCAGTTAGGTTGCCTGGTAACTTAACTTGCAAACCGCTTGAACTAACTCTTAGGTGTTCGAAGATGCACTCAACAATAACTCTAAGACTGGAACAAAACAAAGTGAACCGAAAGGACAGTTTTCTTTTGTTGTTGAAAGTTTTCGCAAAATGTAAACGTCTTGATAACTGGTAAAAACACGGTTTCATACATTTTTTTATTATTATCTCATAATTTCTTATGGCGCTCAGGACTCGATCACAATACGAGGCAGACTCGTTGATGGTTTCGTGCTCGTCGAGAAAGTTCGCCAACGCTCACGGTGGTTGTATGGAAACATACGACAATGCACAACAATTGTTTGATCATCTCTTCCATAAACGCTTCATTTGTGCCAGCGTGAAAACCACCATCGAGAAAAGTTATGGTGGTTGTTCAAAAGGGTCCACACAAATGATGGAACGTCTCAAAGCTACACGATTATTGGTTAACTGTTTCAAGCCCATTATGCCGTATTATCTAGATTTCTTTGATGTCATTATTCGTGGTATGTTAGACAGCTTCGCTGTTCAGTCCAAGGTGATTTGTTTTGGAATTGATTCATTTCGGTTCACAGAATAGTATGGTGCCTATCATGGGAAATTAGGTAAAATGATCGGAAAGGAAGGCATGAGCGACTCGGCTGTAATTAACATTATGTGTAACGCAGGGATGGTAATCTGACCGTTTTACCAATGATCTATATACGGCAGCCACGCAAATTTAATTGTCATCATCGGTAACGGTAAGTACGCTGTAAACGAATTTGCTTAATCGTCCGAAGCCAAACGGAAGTCTTCTAAGCTCAACCAACATTGATTTCGTGCTGTGTTTTTTTGTCGGTTGGTCCGTCAGACAGCAAATAAAGCTAAATAATATTAATGTATAATACTATTAAACGCAGGTTCGTAGCAGGAACTGACACATCAGACCAATAGTTGTCGGTATTTTTCTTCGCTTCGGTCTCCTTATTGCAGCTTTGAGCGGGTGCACTTACCTAGTAAATAAACTTTTATGATACCACCTTTAGTCCAGTCCTGTCTACAACGATGTTGTTTTCTTTTTTAAGATGTGTATAGCTTTTGTGCTTCTGGCAACAGCTGTACAAACAAGTGGAACAGTTTTGTGGATGATCTTCTCCTACCGAACACGGGCCTGAAACTTGCAGAGCGCGTAATGATAAAGAAGTGGAGGCAAACTACTGATATGATTACTGTCGACACGCAATAAGGTGTAACTGGTTTTGAGTTTGCTTGTGGACTGGTAGTAATGTATCTTATTGGACGGATTATGAAATCGTTATGCGTTGACAATGTTCGCGACATCCGCTGTTTGCTTCGAGCACGTGACGATTATATATTCCTTTACAATAATATGAAGATGGGAGAACTGCTCGGACTGGAGCGAAAACCAAGAACGTTGTTACATGACTTTTTAAGTCAATGTGGGTTGTCTTTCTTTGTCGATGAGTGGAACGTTTTGAATTATAGTGGTGAGGCATTTCACTAATGCATTGTTGGCTCGGTGTGCTAGAACTTTTCGACCCGAAAATGGTACACTGACAATCTACGCATATTCCGAGTGCCAGAATGTCTCTCTTTCATTTTCAGTACGTATAAGGTATCTGTCTGGTGTCAGTGAGATAGAGATCTGTAAATGTATACACCACCAATCGGTACACTGGACTTTGTACTATTGAAGAACGTTTTGTAATAACCAACACTCTTCAACAGCTGTAAATAACTGAAACACTGATCGTTACAGAAGTGGCGGATCAACTAGGCGGATGGGCAAGTTCTCCAGCGGAACGTATCATCAGTTGTCGTAAGTTTTGTGGTGAGCGTTTCTTTTATGTGAAGCATCAGGGGTATGGGGAGGAGTTTAACACGCACGTACCGGAGAAGCTTGTCCCACGAAAGCTTATCACAGAATTTGAAAACCGTTTGTCGCGTCGAATCAAGAAGAGAAAACACTGACTATTTGTTTAAGGTGCACGAGCAAATTTGTTGTTCTTATTATACAGTAAAACCTGTGTAAACTGAACGCGCACCTGTCCGTCATTTTTTTGTTTCGAGTAGACAATGGTTTAGATTACGGAGGGTACTTTCTGACGGAAGCATGTGCACGTCCCCTAAAAAATGTTATGTATAAATTTATAACGGTACAGTAGTATGTATCAGTGTAGTGATACAAATTTGTACTTGTTTGCTGACGCTCTACAGAGTTATACCGTCAAATAGGCGGGACTATTGTTGTTTTCATCTCAGGCTTTCACATGTTAATCCCTTCCAGCCTTCTCTTCAGCATATTTAACGAAGATAGAAGAATCCTTCCATACAGCAAGCAGATCTGTTACAATGGTAGAACTCAAAGTATACCAAAACCATCTAGACGAAAAAAGTATTTTCTCAAAAGGAAAGAAAACATTTATTTCCAAAAAAAAATATTTTTACCATGGAAACAAACGTGCTTTGTATGCATCAACGCACTGTCGATAAAAATTTCTGTCTGTCAGTGAAGAACATACCTTGCAGAACTTCAACATGATTTGGTAACAGTGGCTCTTTTGTACATGGGTAGCGCAATGGAGTGGGTTGCAGACGCTGATGTTACTGATAACAAAGGCAACGCACCTTCAAATGATATGGAGAGAGAAGAGGCAACCATTGCTATCGTTATTGGAATGGGTCATGCGATGAAAAAAGTCATGGAAGCCCTCAGGGTTCGACGGAATCGAGAACTGAATCCACGTTTTCGCAGCGTTCCGGACTTGATCAACTGTATAATGGTAACTGATGAGACCATGGATCAAAAAGCTACAGGAACCGATGAGCGTTTGCGATGTAAAGTGTGTCTAGAGAATGAGTGTAAGATCACCTTCCACCCATGCGGACATACTATTACTTGCATTCGTTGTTCCAAAAAGATAAATACATGCCCACTGTGCAGAAGATTCATTACCGAAACATTTCCAGTATTTTTCGGTTGACGTGTTAAAGAATCAGAATAAAAAAGATAACCTCACAGTTGGTTGACTATGATGTACCGATCACGATCTTAATTAATGAACACACAGTGCCAGCACGCGGTCGTGTTTGAGCAGAGCACATCTGGATGTAAAAGTATTTTCTCAGAGAAAAAGAAAATATTTTCTTTAAAAAAAATATTTCCTTGGAAACATGCGTGTTGTGTATCAAGGACGTTATGGTAAATATTTTCTGCCAGAAACAAATAAGCAGTTAACCTAACAGTGCACTCAGGGCAAAGTGCGAGCATTCACTTCAGTTCCCTCGGCTTCTTCGTTGAGAGTGTCAGAAAGATTAAAAAATGGATGAAATCGACACAGAGTACGAATTAACCACAGGGACGCTACAGGCATGCGAAGCCCTTGCTGCAATGGACGATTGGGTTTACGAAGACCCGGTTCATGAGCAGGTGGGAGGTCAACTTTTAGACAATGCAGCGAACGAAGAAATCGCACAAGATGATCACATTCCATTTGACCTGGACGATCATATTCACATTGAGTGCGTTGGGCACCGTAGGTCGCAAAAGTTTCGCCTGCATTTTAAATGCTTCACAGTTAAGGTAAGATTGTCATAAAATAAATGTTAGTTGTGTACGAAAAAAAGGAAGCATGGTTTTGGTACAGGTGACAGACCTGGAATCCGTTCCATTTGGTGATTTGCCTGTGGTTATTCCGCTTATTCTAGAGCACATCATGCAGGCTGTGGTTGCTGGTGTTAGTGACCAAGAAAGGGTTCGTTTGCGCATTAATTCATCATATTTGGAGAGACCTATCTGGACACCAGCTATCGAAAAGTCACAACTAGATGTTCAACGTTGGATGTCAGAAATTTCAAAAGTCTTAAACTCATATGAGGAATTTGTATTGGACGATACCTTCGAAATATCTGTTCAGTATACGGATATCCCCTCCGGGTCCTGCCGAAGATTGGTGCCAGAACTGCTCCGTAAAGGATTGGAGAAGATGCGATCCGTGGTTGTCATCAAAAATACTGATGAGCTCTGCATGGCCCGTGCGCTCGTGGTGGCTAAAGGGTACGCCGACAATGCTAAGGGCTACTTGGAGCGACTCCGCCGCAATAAAAACTTGCAAACGGATCACGCCAAAGCCCTGGTGAAAAGAGCGGGTTTACCAGAAAGACCGTACAACATTACCGATATCCCTGTTTTCGAAGCCGTCCTATCTGAATACCAAATTATGATTGTTGGATTGGACCAAGGTAGTAAGGTTATATACAACGGTAAATACAAGGAAAAGCATATCGTACTTTTACACAGCGGTTATCATTTTGATGTGTTAAAATCTCTTCCCGCTTTCTTAAAAAAAAATCACTGGTGTTACCACTGCAATAAGGGTTATGACCAACGCTTAGCCCACCGATGTTCGGAGGTATGCCATCAGTGTTTGCGTTTCAACTGCGAGCAAGACAGAAGCAATCCGATTCGATGCGACGACTGCAACCGTACGTTTTATGGCCCCGGTTGTTTAGCAGAACACAGAGTCGCCAGTAAAAAAGATAAACTGAATCGAACAAGAACTCAACGCAGCATCTGTAGTCTGGTTTACATTTGTCGCGAATGCCACTGTTTCGTGTCGCTCAGGAACCGTAAAGCTGAAAACCTGCATAAGTGTGGGGAGTTCTACTGCAAACACTGCAACATACACGTCCTACCAGACGATCACAAATGTTATATGCTACCCCATGTCATGAAGGAAGAAGAAATCCAACAGAACGCGAACGCTTGCTTTTTATACTTTGATTTTGAGACCTACATTTCTGACACTGGAGAATTGGTGCCAAATCTTGCCGTCGTGCAAGATGATGTAGGTCAAGAGTGGATATTTCCACCGCAAGACCAAGCTATCGGATCAAACGTAACAGATCAGCTCTGCAGATTCCTGTTCGATGAATGCCATAGAGATCACTACATTATAGCCCACAACTTCAAGGCTTTTGATGGTTACTTTATCTTACAATCGGTTCTAAAAAACGGAATAGCACCGAAAGTCATAATGAATGGGGGCAAAATTCTACAACTTGACGTACCAGACTTGAATATCCGCTTCCGCGACAGTATGAACTATAATCCTCAAAGTCTCGCTAAATGGCCAGCGACTTTTGGATTACCAGAGTTGAGCAAAGGGACTTTTCCACATCGATTCAACCGGTTGGAGAACTGGGACAAAAATGTACCGTTTCCACCCATCGAAGAGCATGGATTCGCTGGCATGGATAAAAAGGCCCAGATAGCATTCAGAAAGTGGTACGATGAAGAAGTATCAGTGAAGAATGGGTTATTCGATTTTCGAAAAGAGTTTACCACATACTGCAGCAACGATGTGACCGTGCTTCGTCTGTGTTGTCAACGATTCAATAACTTGTTCAAAATTATCAGCGGTGGTCTTAATCCGTTTGTCTCAGCTCTTCCGATTGCGGGGGTTTGCAATGTCTACTGGAGAACAAACATTCTATTACCCAATCAGATTGGACTGGTGCCGTTGCAACGTTTTTCACGGAATCGTCTGCAGTCGGTAAAAGCCATAAAGTGGTTATCTTGGATGGAGGAATCAGATGACTGCTATATACAGTCAGTGGTTAATGGAAACGAATATAAAATTGGACCTTATTTCGTGGATGGCTACCGCCAAGAGACGGACCACGTCTATGAATTCTACGGATGTTGGTTCCATGGGTGTCCTGCATGCACAGCGCAAGATACGACTCACCCGTACCGCAACGTATCGATGAAGGAAATTTACCAAGAAACTATGAACCGAGAGAACTACATTCGCTCTCAAGGGCACAACCTAACTACCTTATGGGAGCACGAATACGACGAGCAGCTGCGTACCGATCCAGGAATGCGAAAGTTTACTAAAGAGTTAACGATAACTGAACCATTAAATCCTCGTAAAGCATTCTATGGCGGTCGAACGAATGCTGTAAAGTTATATCATCAGTGTCAAGAAAACGAGAAGATCATGTACTACGACGTCAACAGCGAGTATCCGTTTGTTAACAAAAATAAACGGTACCCCGTGGGACACCCTACATTTATTACCAACAATTTTAAAGATGCCAGAGAGTACTTCGGTCTTTTTCATTGCTCAATTGTACCACCAGACGACCTTTTCCTTCCAATTTTACCGTTCCGCAGTAACGGAAAACTGACGTTTCCCTTATGCAGAACTTGCGCGGAACATTATCAGAAACCACCGTGTAAACATAGTGAACGCGAAAGAGCACTCACTGGTACTTGGGCATCGCCGGAAATACACTATGCTTTAGATCGCGGATATCGAATGTTGAAAATTTTTGAAGTGTGGCACTACGATCAGTATGAGGATCATCTGTTCCAAAAATATATCGACAAATTTCTTCAAATCAAGACAGAAGCCAGTGGTTGGCCTGCTGGAGTCAGTACTGAGGAAGAAAAGCAACTCTACATTGCGCAGTTCAAAGAGCGGGAAGGTATTCAGCTAGATGAGCACAAGATTGTCCACAATGCCGGCTTAAGAGCCTTGACAAAACTCTGTCTCAACAGTTTCTGGGGCCGACTGGGCATGCAGGATAACAAACTGAATACCATGTATATTAACGAACCGGATAAATTTTATGAAATGTTGCTGTCGGGCAAGTTTCACGTCCATTCCTGGGACCTTTTTACCGAAGACGTGTTGCAACTTACCTACACGAAGAAAGATGGTTTTGTGGAACCCAATTCCAAAACCAATGTAGTTTTAGCTGCGTACGTCTCGACCTTGAAACCTATTCGGGCCCTAGAACTGTTAAATAAAATGTGTTTGTAGGTTCACAACATGCTGGGCTCGCTTACATTTGTATCAGTTCATGGATATGGTCAAGGATCGTTTGCTGTATTTCGACACGGGTGAGCATCAACTAAACTTCGACGACTTTTTTTTTGATCGAATTATTCGTTGGTAGATTCCATTTTCTTTGTGCACCAACCTGGTTTACTGAACCCACCCACGGGACCTTTTCTCGGCGATTTGACTGATGAAATGAAACCAGGACAATACATCACCCAGTTCGTCAGCCTGGGCGCAAAGACATACGCCTACGTCACCAATGATGAGCAGTGTGTGGTCAAGATAAAGGGTTTTACTGTCAATGGACAAACGAAAGAAAAGCTCAATTTCCATAACATGTTGGACATGTTACGGAATAGTTCAAAGACCGAAATACACTATAACGATATCATTAAACGTATTAAATCAAGTTTAATATTATGCACTGCTAATCTGACGAAGACGTTGCAAGTTACATATGACAAACGAGTTATTATGGATGACTGGAATACGGTGCCGTATGGATATAACGTTTAATAAAGCTTTATTTCTTGTATCTGCGCAACATATCGGCAATAAAAGCGACGCTATCAGTTGTGTGCTCAGCAAGCTTTAGTCCCAAAAAGTTGCATTTTCCTGAAGGAAAAAGAACAGCCGTACACCACGGTAGCTTGATAGCTAAGCCGCTGAAAAGTTCAGGAGTATAGGTAATTTGAAAGAAACTACTAAAGTTCTCGACATGTACACGCACACCAAAGTGGTGATTAGCCACAATATTAACTACATGAAAACCGGTGACGGTACAATCGTACCCTAAAGAGCGAAGCATGGTTACAAAACGATCCAGCAGCTCTACAGCTCCAATAACTGAGCGCGCTCCATTAACCGTAATCTTTCCATTGGTGTAAAGCTGACAGTGCGCTCGAAAGGGATGCAGTACTCGAATCAGTAATCCAGAAAACCTTTGTGGAACATACTGCGCCATGGGCACCGCTTTTTCAATCTGCCGAAGATTCAGGGTAGTGTTTAGCTCCGCAACGGCAACGACATTGGTGATTTGTACCATGGCAGTAGTACCATAAGCTGAACCGTACTGCTTTACGGAGTGTAGTGACAGGTAAGAAAAATAAGCGGTTGTAAGTGGGGCAGCCTAGGTCTTCAAGGTTTGTAACTTCGGGTACAAACTGTTCCAACAAACGACACTTTTCCAGACCTTTGGCATAAAAGTGGAGCGTTGCCGGGCGTCCAATCTTTTGGAAAATGTCGCCAAAAACACAAGTAATTTGATTATGGCGGTAATCACCTTGAGTATTCCAGACCAACCCGTGTGAGTGGCGGGCTTGACGCTCAAGATCCTGGCTGTGTGTTGCGGCACATCGAGGCAATGTGAACGTGTACAGTCCTTGTTCGTCTTTTTCCAAACAACAGAAAGCCAGCTGTTTGATGTATTTTCGTTTGTCAATAACAAACCAGTCAGCATCAAGGATACAGGGAACTGCCATGATTGATTCTTTACGAAGCAACGGACTGTTTGACACAATAAGGTTCACCCAACAACAAAGCGTGCCTGGTACCGCTCGTTAGGGTAAAAACATTTCGGTTAGTAGAAAATATTTTCTGTAGGTTAGGTAAAAATATTTTCTACAATAGGGTAGAAAATATTTTCTACAAGTCAGGTAAAAATATTTGCTACAATAGGGTAGAAAATATTTTTTTATAATCAGGCAGAAAATAGTTGACCTTGTTTGGTACTCTGTGAAGCACAAAAGTTCTGTTCCAATAGTTTCAGTTTCTCTTTGTGCACGTTCTGGTAACAAAAATGGAACACCTCGATAACATAGTTGGCTCAGCGATTATACGCGCTCATCCTGCTGACGAGAACGACCCTGGGTCATCACGCCGTTTTAAATCCAAAACAGCTACCGCACAGCATCCTCGCTGCAACTTTTACGAGAAAGGGTACCCGGTGTACCTTTTGGCCAACGACAAATATATCTATGTTGACCGCAGTCTCAGTGAGACCAAGATCCATATCGGTGAGTGGAAGGAGCAGACCGACTCCAAACGGAAACAGACCTTGACCAAGACGGTGGCTATGACCAAAAAAGCTTTCATGAGGTTGGCTGGACTGGTTCTGACGGGCATGGCAGATATGGATAACAGCGTACGTAACTCGACAGCGGAAAACGGTAAGCTGGGCCCACTGTACCTCTTGGACAATGGTCTGTACTTTGGGTGGGGGCGTTTCAAAAGCAGTAACGTGGCAACCATTCGTCGCTATAAACTGACGCCCCAAGAGGACCTTATTCCGACGCAGTATGGCGTATCTTTCGGTGAACGTGTCTACGACGCTTTGAAAGAACTTCTGCAAGACCTGTCTCTGTTCCGTGACGTGGTGGCCATTGATAAAAAAGCTGGCAAGAACGATGACATCACGAAAGCGTTAACCTTTCCCGGGCTAGTGGAGCGAGTAGGAGAGGCCATGTGCCTCATGGTACAGCAAACTAAAGATTCTATGGAAAACCCAAAGGAAATGAACGATGACGATTGGCAACAGGCTGTGCAACGGGTTGTGGAAACGCGATTGGTTCACGGTTTACTGCTTAATGTGCAGGAACTGACGGCAGGACAAGCGCTCGACTTGGACCCAACATACTTTTTAGACCAACATCAATTAATCATTGGCTGTCGCATGAATACTAATTGACTCGTGTAGCAAACAATATTTTGTGTTTTTCCCACATATTTATTGCATTAAACTCTTACAAATCTGACGGAGCATGTGTTTACCGTCAGGCATTGATGTATTAATCTGAAAAAACGAATTAACATACTGGCACACCATCTTGTCGTTGCTTAACTGATTATCTGTAAACAAATGCACAATATTGGTAAATGATTCTCCGCTAGCGCGGCGCAAAACAAAGAACAAACAGTACTGGCCACAAACAGTGCTAAAGTTCGACTGAAACTGTTCAGATTGATGTACAATTACAATATCATTCGTTTTAATTAGCGACGAAAAACAGCTCGAGTAAGATTCCATTTTCTTTCCAAATGAATCGAACATTTCCAACGTGCCGTGGTTTGCTTGGTACAAAGCAATCCAGTGTTCTCCTTCCTTGTCTGACGATTCCGTGTTCACCACGCATGCTGCGGGATAGGGTTCCAGGGTGGCGGGCACTTCATTCGCAGCAAACACACCCCGCACTACCGTTGCTGTAATGGGGTGGTTTTGGAGAGCGCTCCGTATCTCGTCCGTATTCATGTTGAAAAGTCCGCAATCAGTTGTCGATGTTGATTGATTTCGATGATGCTGTCATACACCAGCATACAAACCATCATGATGGTACAGTAAAACCTGTGTAAATTGAACACGCTCCGTTCCCTTATTTTTGTTCAGTGTGGACAGTGGTTCAAATTACGGAGGGTCCCCCCTAGGGGGACAGGTGTGCCCCCCCCAATATAAATGCATAGCGATATGTATGCATAATCTATCAGCGTACTGGTGTGTATTAAGTTCGCCCACATTTCGACTCGTTTTTGCAAACTAGAAAACTGCCCAGTGTTGCGCGGTTCAGAAGTTCAACTGAAGCTAGTTTCCTCCAAGGCTTTGCAGCCGCAAACTGTGTTCCCGGATTTCAACCTTATGAAATCCTTGTTAGGATCCCCTCATTTTCCCTGCCTATTCAACGAAGAAAGAAAGCATGACATGCTTTTGATTAAACCAACCGACACCGGCAGAATTTTTCGTTGATCGTTGGTGAAAGTTCAGTCGAAGCACTGAGACGAGCGATATTTCCAGAAAGAACTTTGAAAAAAGCAAGCAAATGGTTACTGAACCATTTGCAGATAAAACATTCAAACGTTTCCAAACCATCAGCGAAACTGCTTAAAACACGACGTGCTATTTCGGGACGACAAATACTAGGCCTAGCGGAAAATTATAAAAAATTTTGGTCTTTGTTCACTTTCGACAGAGGCACTTTACTACACCGGTGCCCAGGAAAATGTTCAGTGTTCACAGTACGGAGGTGTTCAGTTTACAAAGGTTCCCCCCTATGTTATAACCTACGGAACGCGCCGGTTCCAGTAAAACTGTTCAATGTGGACAGTTGTTCAATGTACGGGGGTGTTCAATGTGACAGGTTTTACTGTACTCTTTAAGGGGTTGGCAAAGGACACTGACACGCTTAAATTGCCCTGCTTAATCAAAGTCAGCGGCCCGCGTCCAGTGTGTCCTGGAGTCAGGTCAAAGCCAAAGATCGTATAGCCTTGGTTGTACGCCGTCCGGTTAAAGGGTACACCGCCTTGTTGATTAGGTCGATGCCCCAGTGTATCTAACAATCCGTCATAACACTTGAGTGACAGACCGCCGTCGAAATCGGCCATGTAGGGTTTTGATGGGTAGCTCTGCTCATCCACTTCCACACTGACCTGCGTAATACCAAAATGTTGGAAATTAAAAGGGTTCTTCTTAACAGATCCATGAAAGTCATCGCTGTCGACAAATCCCAGGAGAACAACCTTCGGGATTTGTCCAATCTGTAGGTTGCTGACAACGGTACTGTGGGTCTTGGCCGGAATGTCGGACACACGCATCACAATCCGTTCAATGTGGTACTTGACCGTTTTCTTCAACAGTTCTCCGGCCACTGCCGTCAAAAAATCGGGTGAGGGAATATAGCGGCGCACCGACAATCGTGCGTTGCGAATAAATGGTCGGAAAGATTTAGTGAGGTTTGCTTCCCAAGAACGTAAGGCAAATTCAGGTCGGCTCACTACCAGGCGAATGTTGATCGGTACACCAGTACATAGTGGCTTGCTTTGATCGAAAATGTCGGCAAACAACTTTCCCGACAGCTGGACGTAGTTGCCTTGACAAAACAATGCCTTGCGTTCTTTTTCACCGTCGTTAGCGCCATCGTCGTTCAACTTACCGGGTGTGTCTAGATAAAAAGCTGCCGAACTGAGCTGGCTCTTTTGGGCTTCCGATGAATACAATAGAAGGGACTCCATGTACGCTCGATAAGGATAAAAAGTAGCTGCATCCGAAATCAAACGGTTAGCTACTGTCACATGACACGATGAGAATAAACTATGAAGAAAGTTGTTGACAGGAGCCACTTTGTCGGTTGCGGTGATCAAA
Organism: Paramacrobiotus richtersi; assembly: GCA_034698045.1. Lineage (NCBI taxonomy): Eukaryota > Metazoa > Tardigrada > Eutardigrada > Parachela > Macrobiotidae > Paramacrobiotus > Paramacrobiotus richtersi. Next base: position 8,586 of record JAQGAU010001089.1, on the reverse strand, counting down.
TCCCAATCTCCGTTTAGTTTGCGAACTTTAATTCCGACCTCCAGTTCCAGGATCATGTCCGCTAAACTTAAAAGCCCCGCAGTACTGGGTGGAATGTAAAAGTTGATTTCGCCGGCTGATCCATTGTCGGTTAGAATCGTGGTAGGGTTCATTTTCTCATGCTCGGTACGCCAACGGTCCGTTAGAGTGGCCGGTAAGGCAAACAGCTGGTTCTCCAGCTGCATGGCTGGCTCCGAATGTTCCATCATAAGCATGGCCATTGTATCAAATAAAGTCAGGAATGTCGAATGGTGGGATGCGTCGGATACGTTTCGACTGGCGAGTGATTCGTCGTTTCTTCCGGACACCTTGCCCTTCTTGCGCTGCAAAACGTTTGTTGATGGCTTCTCCTGCCCGTGAAGTAGCTTCTTTAATAGCCCCGGTTGCAGCTTCTTGCAAATGCGGAGCTGCCGCCTCAAAAGCAGCTTTGGCGTGGGGCGCTGCTTTACGTAGAATCGGTTGTGCAAAAGCCGAAATCTTGGCAAACAGGTTCTTGAGCACTTGCGCAAACCCGGAACCATTCTGCAGTGTGCCGCGATACCGGATAAGATTGCTGCCCCCTGTTTGGTTAACAAAAATGTTCTCGTAACGCCGGGGATCCGGCACGTAAGGAACAAGCGGCATGGTTCAGTACAGCCTTTGTGGACGGAAGTGGACCTTGACAAGTGATTTTCCTGTTTGAAACTTGGCGTCTTCTAGGTCGTTGGCAATGGTAAAATGAACGGTTTCAAAGTGTTGCCGTAAAACCGGAACATAATGCGGAATATCAAAACGGGCTTCCACCACTTGATTGATGTCGCCTCTAATAGGTACAGCGCGTAAAAATTGCGCTGCCGTGTCGCCAATCAAACTGTAATCCGCAACGTCGCTGTAGACGTACAGGCTCTGATTACCAAGAAGAGTGTTCACCGGTCGTGCAGATACAAAGCTGGTCAGTTTGGGGTCGGGTGAACTTTCGATGAATGACAGGTACTTGACATGATTTGTTTTCTGCCAAGGAAAAGGTCCACCGACCACAACCACTTCCAGCTCTTCGGGGTTCTCTGGTTTGAACTGACTGCGGTCGAACCCTAAAATCTTTTGTAATGTCAGGGATTCCGGTGGAAAGGACACTGCAACACGGCTGTTGCCGACGTTGAGTTTCACTTTGTGGTTAGTCGGTGTCAGGAATTGCACGCTGAACACCTTGTTTTCTGATAACGCGCTACGGTCCACGTGTTCGACGCACACTTCATCTTTTTCCACAATATACGGCTCAACTGTTGGAGCCAGGTGGTTGATGGCATCCAGTAGATGCTGGGCATTTTTATAATTTCCATGTGGTAATGTGATCAGTTCTTCCTTGTACGACGGTGTAATGTTTTCAATGAGTTTACCCGTACTGTCTTTCGTCACCTTGAATTGACGGATAAAAGTCACCTTGATGTTCTGTTCAACCGGTAACGTGTAGAAAGAGTTCATGTACTGCATTTCCACCAACGCCATTTCCCATTTTCCTTTCAGTGTAATAGGGTGCTTCAGCTTCGTTACCCAGTTAGAGGGTGTATTGCTAGGATCGGAGCTCACATCACTTGGTAAGGTCACGTAGAATGGTGCCCCTTCAAACATGATGGGTCAATCCAGGAATCGTGTTCCGGTCCGTAGCCTAACCAACGGACTAATACCTTCTTCCCGCGCTTCTTCACAATGAAATCAATAGTGTGTTCCTTCTCTTGGACGTTTCGGACTTGCGATAGTTCAGGCTCATAGAATGTTCCTTCAACCGGCTGGCCTTGGTAATCTTTGAGACGATAAACTGGTACGGGGTGTCTAATGACCTGCATAATGTAGAAAATCTCCTCCTTAAATCGATACGTGTAGCCTTTTTCCAGCTGCTTTTTGTTGACCGCAATACGTACCGCATCACCCACTTTGTATCGTGGCTCTTTTGGTGTCGAAGTTGGGAACAGCTTACGGTATACTGTTAAGGAATTTGCTTCAGTTACATCAATGGGGCGCATGCCATGCGAGCGATGGATAGAGCGGTTGTAAGAATGAACAAAGTCTCGCAGTTTATCGATATACCGGGTCGACAAACGGTACCGAAACAAACGAAACATTCGGGTTTTGATTTTACGAATGACCCTCTCTGCCATGGCGCATTTGATATCTTCATTTTCAGAGGTTAAGAATTGCACTTGCATGTCTTGCAAGAACTTTTTAACCGTGCGGTTCAACACTTCCGTTCCTTTGTCGTACTGCAGTTTTTCCGGTACACCCATTTCTTCAAAAGATTCTTTCAGCGCATCCTTTGTTTCCTTACCATCTTTCTTTTTCAGCGCTCGAATGCATAGCTTTTTGGAGAAGCAGTCAATGACAAACAGGAGGTACTTATACCCGTCATTTTCGTTGACATACTTGGACAGATCAGCGAGATCCGCTTGATACTGCTGACCAAGATTGGTGACGATGACGCGGTTGCGGGGGAAGCGCTTCCGATTCTCCTTGGTTACAGTGTACGCATCGATTTCCTCCAGTGTCGACTGGGCTTTCCGTTTGTTGGCTCTGCTCCTTAAATTTCTTCGGAACCGGTCGACGCCACCAAGTCCGCCGGGGTTGCGTGGATTTAGATACCTTTTCATCAACAGGTCCATTATTACAACAGTTCGATACGCAGTTAATTTTGAAAAAAACGACACAATCGCAAAACGGACGGCAGGAAGCTGTTCATCACGGTACCACAATCCACTGAATCTTACGTCCTTGTCCAGTCTGACGCCGCGGTCGCAACTCTCTTTTTGGTTCTTCGTCTTCTAGCGCTTTGCGTTTTTTAAACTGTGTGAAGACTGAATGGCGTGGTCGGACGTTTCGTAATGAGGGAGCCGGTGGATCCTCTGAAGCTTTCCTTTTCTTAACTTTGGTAAAAATTGACTGTCGTTTCCGTACACGACGATCTCTCGGTTCTTCACCGTCTTTGGTTGCTTTGCGTTTTTTGGTGTGGGTTCGTCCTCTTTCTGTGCTCTAGAGGACAAAACGTTGGGCTGCACAACAGGGACCGTGCTAATTTCATCAATCGGATTTTCTTCAGAAAGAACTCGGGGTTTCAGTGCCAGAAAGCGCTCCAAGATGCTTGACAGCTGACTGGCTTTTTCGTACTCGCTTATATCGGTCCGTTGCAGGGTTTTAGCAATGAGGTTGTCCAGGGAGATGACAGCACTGGCTTCCGGGGGCTCTTTATTAACTTGAATCTTTTCATGCAAACGTTCTTCCATAACTCTCCGTTTAACAATAAAGTACTCATCCATTACCAATCAATGAGGTCAGTACGCCGGCAAGCACCGGTAGAATAGCCCCAATAAAACCACCTTGCTGAATAATTTTTCGCTTCTCCTTCAACAGATAACGCCGCAACGCGATCAGCTTTAATGCTTTACGGTGCCTTTTGCACTTGTCCAGCTGCGAAGGGGTGAGAGCTACCGTGTTTTTGATGACATTGACAGCCACTTCTTCCAGTGCTTTCATTTGCGATTTATTCATATAACTCATCAATACCTTCCGTTGTTTCGGTTTCAAGTTTTGCAGTGTAATAATAAAGGGTGCCAGGGCTTTCACGCGTTCCGACATGTTTTCGGTAGTTCAGTAGACTTTTTGCTCAAATAAATCCGTGTATGCTCATTCGGTAAAACATGTGAACGCACCCTTAAATAGTCGGGGCATGTCGACCGTAAATCGATAATCAAGGGCTGATACGGTTCTGCCGTCACTTTACGGTACGCTTCAGCCAAATGTTCGAGTCCCGTTTGACGTGCGAGGACAGTAATTTGGACAATATCCCTGACGTTCCGAAACAATATAAGGTATTGCGAGTTCAGTGTGATATCTCTCATGGATTTACCCTGTTTGTAAAGGTTCTGGAGTAGCATGATCACCGACACATTTTTGTGGTGAATTCCTCGGGTGAATAAATCGGAACACCGTGCGTCCTTGCATATATCGCTTACCAGATCATCCAATATAAGGAGTGTTTGATTTCGGAGATCAAAAAAACCTTCAGCAAAAACAGTATTGATACCCTTGACGAATTCTACTGAAGGTACTTCCGATTGCAGCTCTTCGAATCCTTTCTGCCATTCACCATAGCAATACACCACCCGGTCAAACGATTTATCAAAAACCAAGTTTTGTTTTTTTATTAACGTAAAAACGAATTGGGTTTTACCGGACATTGTGGGTCCACAAACACACATCCCAAACGGTACCGCAAACCGAGGAACATCATTAATTTTGCTATACATTACTGCCAGAACAATCAGTGTAATAACTTGCACTGTACTGGTTCATCGTGAGGCCTTTAATACTTTTTTCTTTCCGAGTTTGCAGTCTGTTCCACTTTGTCGATAACCGATCCTGCAAACAAACAACACAGTAACTATTTAAGTACAACAGCATTACACACAAAGTGTCATTCCAGTTAAAATGGCCAATCTACAACATATGCTACCCGACCTTAGTCGGTTAGAACACAAGTTGGAATGGATTCTCCTAAGTGCTCTCTATCTGATGTTCTTCCTAGTTTTTATCCTGTATATGGTTGCCGAAAGTATTGGAAAGATCTTACAAACCAACCACTGGAATCAGACACTGTATAACCAATCGCTGCACTAACTTACATGCCAACGACGTCTACTGATGGTTGATAGAATTCCAGAATTCTGTTGAGCATTCCATCCCCTCCATGATAATGGCATTTACGCTGCTGGGCCAGTTTCTCTCCCTGCAGACAGATACTGATTAATCAGTCGTTGTGTTTGCTAATATTGGCCAATCTGCAACTCTCAACTTTGTGGGCTGAAATCGAATATCCGTATCCCCACATTGACGAGTCGGATTCTTTAGCCAGTTTCTCCCCTACATGTCAAACATTTGTCGAAACACACACGACTTTGGTTTGAGAGGTAAAATCTCTTACCAGTCCACCCCAGCGATGAACAATCCCATTTTTGTGAGTGGCGGATCTCGTACTCTCCATCTGTTCGCTGCTCCCCTGCTCGGAAACCCTAGTGCGCTATAGAGCAACTCATCACATTCCCCTGTCCACTAAGTAACTGACCATCACGCTCGCAACTGACCAGATCTCACCACCACGTCCTGGAAATCTTCACAAGGAAAGGGCTGTTGTGAGCCATTAGAACTCAAACCGCTGGCGTGCTTTAATAGTTGTAACTAATGGACTTGGCAGGTTGATATCTGTCAACTGAGACACCCTACTCTTTTTGTAACTGGTACTATTTTGCTAATCAAGTCTCGGTGTTTAATCACTTTTCGGTTGTACATTTGTTCGTGTCGCGGTTAAACATAAAGAAACATCTTGCATTTCTTTGGTTGAAGCAACCGTACCCATGACACAATTGCTCTTGTTCAGGTGAGCCACTGTAGCATAGTGGTCAATGCGCCGTACTGATAATGCGGATATCACGAGTTCAAATCTCGTCAGTGGTAATTTTTTAGTATTTTCAAGTAAATTCCTTTAATGAAGCAAGCATAACGGAACAGTATTGATAGCGTCAAGTTTTATTGTCAAATGCGAACAACGTTATATCATGCGCCATAAACCTCGTACCACTGGCGTACTGATGCACGATAAAGTTAGCTGGCAACGTTTCTCAAAATCCAATCCTTTGAAAATATCGGTTTCGGTGGTAACAGTAACGGTCATACCAAATCCAGACATTGTCACTGACCAGGAAGTACCGTAGCGATTTGCATTCTTGATCTCCAATGCGTAAGATAGGTAAGATATTCCGGAACATTGTGCAGTATATGGTAATGGCTCTGCTTCTCCAGGACCCCATCTAAAGTTAATGTGCGCTTTGTTCCCGGTTGCTGCGCTCAACAAGTGAGTGTGGGTATCGAAGCGAATTATGGCGGCTGGTTGAATGCATGTTGCAGAAGCAAACCGTCTGTTATTAATCGGTTCTACACAGGTAAAAACACAGTCTAAACTACATTGACCGCTATGGTCCACAGTACTTTCCATTACGAAAGGAGAATTGTATTAACAATAACCGCAACCAGCGTAGCAATAAACCAGATGATCCTCTAACTGAATACTTCTCGTTTACCACTTCCGCTCTACGACTTCGTCTGGAAAGAAAATATTTTTCTGGTTTACGTAGCAACAATGTTTTTTATAACGCCGCAGAGAAAATATCTTCTTTCACCAATTTAATATTTTCTCTTTGCTGGTTTTTGTTCAATTACACTTTTGTATAGCAAGACTGATGTTCCTAATTAGGCATCCGGTACAAACGGTTCTCGTACGTACGTAAAATAAAATGTACATGTCGCCTATCCATGTCGTAGTACACATGTCGCCTATCCATGTCACTGTAAGCGTGTCGCCCGTCCATTCTATTTGCTTCTCACGTGCATGGGTTTGGAGATTAAGAAGCGAATCCAAGCTTTCCTTGTGAAGTTTTGTAGATCATTTTGCACAGAACCGCGCAGCAACAGGCTCCACGTCTTCGATCAGGAGGTCTGGACCTTTCTGGACACAACAGAATGAACTGACTTAGCAGCCTGGCGCGGATAATCGGATTCTTCCGTTGATAAACCTGGAAGCCTGCTATAGAGAAAACAATGTAAATAGCTGATTTCGTATCAGCTGGCAACGACCCTATTGCCATGAGTAAGATTATTGAACTGGAAATTGTTCGGTGTGAAGAATTTATGGCGAAAATCGACGGGAATTATCCGTATCAACAGTGCTTGCGCCAACGATGCCACCGCTCCGGGTGGCTTTTAGTGAGCCTTTTAGCTTTTTATACGCGACTTCCGCATGTGTAGTGCTGCCTGCATCAGCCTGCATCAGCATCTTTATTGGCGAATATCTGACAACCTGGCCTGTTCCGTAGCACAGGCCCATGAGAACCCACATATGCCAAAATGCTGGCAAAACGCCGCATCACCGAATGATCTCGCGAGCTGCATCAAAGCAGTCTCGACCAGCCAAAACGCACAGGCTACGTGGCATACCACGTAGCCACACCTCTCACACATGAAACCGCCGACATAAGGCGCACACACAACACACAGACACAAACGAGGACAGAACACACTCCCGTGAGCGGGAGCGTACAACCTCGTCACAGGTGTTTGAAGAGAGGATTACGAACGTGTCGTGTTACTGGCTTAGTAAAAATACCGTTGTTGAACTACTTTGGTTAATTGCTAGTCTCTGTGGCTCGGTAGACCAGTGCTTGCGTTTTTATTACAGTATTTGCTTTGAACAGATTCAGCCGCTACCTTATTTATGTGGGATAATGGAGATGAATTTGGTTGTGCAGGATCTTGTGCATAATTCGCTACAATTAATTACTCTTTTTTCTACAGCGGAGATTATCGTACTATGGTCCTTTACTGTACATGCAAGCATTACAGACCAGTGACATGTCATGCAAAGATCATCACCGGTAATGAAATAAACAGTCAATTATTCATAAGTTTACTGGGAACGTTCAGGTCGGCGGACCGATGATGGTTACGGAGATTTAGACAGGAATGAAACGGTCCGGTGTGGAGCTATGGTATCTCAACGTCGATGCGAAGAAGTAGTATATTCTTTACGGAGCGATCGACATGGCGGCTGTCGCTAATGTAGGCGTTCGTCTAAAACTACACGATGCCGGCGCATCCCCTGTGGTAGTGCTTTCAGAATGCGGTTAAGATCTGATAAGCTCATCACGTGCAGCTGAGTTTATTTTGAGAATACTTTACTGAAAGGAAGTCAGTGAGTTAATGGTGTATAATAAATGTGGAGAAGACAGTAAGTATCCCTAGCTGGTTCAGACTGGTTTTACAACTTTTTCCTCGTGAACAGCTGGCTTAACTGCCTTGTGAGTTGTGAGCCAAATATACATGTAGACTGATGTAGCTAGCACACACTAATACAGTATTGCAAATTATTTATATTCGCCAGAATCGGCAAGATGGCTCCTTTCAACCGGCAACTGGCAATTTCAACGGTTATTTGAGTATATAAACTGGTTAGCAGTAGTTTTACAAGCAAATGTAGCAGTTCGGATAGGGGTGTATACGCATCGATGCGTACAACCGCAAGGGATTGTCTCACTTACGCCATGCTGCATGGCCTGTATAGTAAATCGACTTGGTACACGATTTCGAAAGGAGTGTTCCAATCCCTTTAGCGCCTGTACAGCGCACATTCTCCTATATAGCAGCTAAAGAGATTTGCGCACATCATTATTCGCCTAAAATGTTTTTATATTACCAAGATTTTTCGAACTGTCCCATGGACAACTGGAACGGCATTGACGTGCCAAACCACACCGGTTTACTGGAACATGGAAAGGTGGTTAACGTCACTGATGAGGGTCTCATTGTGGATTTTGACTGCCCGGGAAGAAGAGCACAATTGGTCACATATGGTCTAGACTGCTTTACAGATACAGTTTTTATATCGGCACGCAAGTGGTTTCATCACTGGCAGGCCAACTCATTTGTGCAAGTGCTGATACGACCCGATGTCAGCAGTCCTTGGACGTGGTA
>JAQGAU010001088.1:0-21518 GCA_034698045.1 Paramacrobiotus richtersi | reverse complement strand
TGACTGCTAGCAGAAATGAAGAAGTGATATTAAAACTCTAATGTATTAATAAGTGTAAAGTGCAAATACACGATAGTCTCTGGACAGCGTGGCAGTGCTACAGAACTCATCCGGATTATTTTGACGACAAAGGAAACCAAAGTTCAGAGTCTGGACCAGTGGTGACTGTGGAAAGCAATCCGAATGCAAATCCGTCTGCATGATAATTGTTGGCTCATAAAATACTGTGTACCCAATACATACCTTCGTGAAGAGTCGCAGGGGCATTGGTATTTTCATGTTAACCAATTAAATAGCATGTTTGCTTAATTTGAACAACTTTTTAAATCCTAATTAATTTTGAGAGCGGGAAGTTGTAATTTTAATCCCAACAATTGTGCCATGTTCAACTTCAGTTTTAGATTTGTACCATTTGGTAAAGCTTTCGTATTTGGCATGCGTTTGTAAATCTACTTTTCACGAGCACTTGCAGGCTCCGTTGCTCCGTACTCTCTTTAGCCTGTTGACGAATGGTAACGGGATTGATCTCCAAGTGCACTGCTGTGGTATACGGTATGATGCATGCCAGGCTTAACACTGTTATACTATCTCGCCAGGATAATCGATAATAATTATTGTAGTGTGTATCGCTTGCGTGCGTACGTAGTGCGTAGTATCGATTATTAGTGGAATAAAGCAAATGCGTCAGCACACGTGCCTGTGCTAGCCAGCAGTGCCGATTTGCAGGCGATGGGGTTGTGAATGGGCGAAACGGCAAACTATTTGCCGCTGGAAGATTTTGTGGATATCTCACGGTACCACGTTCAGCGGAAAGACTGTGACAATGCGAAACAGCTGTTTGATTGTTTAAGTCACTTTAACCCCTTGACAACCGCTTCCGAAAATTGCACAATACTATGTGTGCAGGATCTGTACTTGTAGAATGGCCGTCTTTATGAACTTATTCAAGTCTTATTTAAATAACAAACGATTTTGGTCCTACCAAGAAATCTTCGTAGAAGCTGTGTTCATCGTCTGGATATCAAGCACGATATCATCAGAGTTCTCTTTGATTTTCATTCCGCAATGGTGGCCCACCCGGATTGATTCCACCGATCGACTGGGACTCAGCCGGGACTTGCTTGGATTTGTAAGTTCTGGATTTTCTTTTTAACTGCATGACGCTGCAATTAATAGCTTCACTGATGTAATTTCCGAGCGCGCCGCTACTTTATACTATGTATAGCATAACTTTAGAATACCATCTACTATCTTTTCAAAGCGCGAAAGATTTTTGTTTCGCGCCATTCCGATTCAGGAAGATTCAACGGTGCCCGAGTATCAGCAACAAAAAGCTGAAAAACTTCTGCAGTTATTGTTCGGATATTATTTAAAGTTTTCCTTCTTGACTTTATGAATTTTATGAATGCCAGAGTGAGCCGAGCCACGCAGGGTGCGTGTAGTTTAAGGTCTACGGAGATATTTCCAAGATCTTCTCGATCTTTGTTACATTGTTGTTTTTCAGACGCGTGACCGCTGCTACTGGGAGCGTGCTCTTTCGTTTTGGAAGGAGTCAAGCAATGTCAAATGCCAAGTAAACCCCTCTGTACTTCCCAACAGTGCTAGAATCTTCACTAGCTATTCGACAGTGTACATCACCGTCATCGCCACGCTGATCTTGTGCCTGTCCATGTTTCTGTCAGTGTGTTTCAACACAGCATGGAGAGAGCCAGTGGAAAAGGAAGCGTTCCCTTGCTACCATATTTTCGAGAAAATATATCGTAAGCTGACCTGTAAACCGGTCGCGGAGAAATGTAAACTTTGGGAACTCCATGGAACTCATACTGCACCTTGTTCTAAGCACTGCAGGAGCATCGGCGGACCTCCCGAACAAGATGACTGCGCAATCTTACGAAGCGTTTGGAGCATTATAAAGTTTTTAATATTTGGAATCGTAGCTATACCTTTTGTTTTCGTTATCGGAGTTACTGTTATTATATCGTGGCTGGCTATTTGTGTGCTGCCGGTTGTAATCATAGCCGTTGCGACAGCACGTAGAATAATTTTTGTGGTTGGAGTGGAAGCCATGTTCCCTTGTTATGCACTGCTGGCTTGTATCCTCGCGGGTTACTGTACTGGAAGACTGATGGGATTCTGGATGTGCTGCACTTATCCAGAGTGGTTCGAAAACATAATCAAGTATGGGAACGTCGGATACACTTATCCTAAAGTGCTGCATAGTAGTAGTGCCTCTAGAGTGTAACAAATACGGTATTTATAGGCAGTGAGGGTAAAGAATTCAATGAAATAAAACGCTTTGTCATCTTTCTGAATCTGTAAAAGTGAATTTCTTTTCTAACCGGATTTGCTTCGTAGGAAAATGTTCTGTGCTGCACAGATCAAGAAAGAACAGGTTGACGAAAAGCAGTTCGAAACCGTCGTCGTCCGATCGGACATCGGAAGCTTCGGGAGACTTGTAATTTACAGCATAGGATCGTACATGTGCGCTTCTTATATTGTTGAGAAATATCCAAACTCCTTTAGCCCGTTTGCTGAACCAGAGACACCGCCTTCCGCAACCCACGCGAATCTTAATGAATCGTCTGTACTGCAGTCCAGCATGCTCGCCCAGCCCGGCCTGTTCCCACCAATGTCGCCCAACGTTGGAGCAGTATGCTATATCTGGGCCCACATTTTAGACTACTTGTCCAAACTGCCCATTATCTTACTGTTGCTCGGGACGGTATTTTCCGAATTAGCTGTTAAACACCTCTCTCGCCAACAGCAGCTTTCCGGAGAGAAACGGTACCCAAAATGGTACACTTATCTCCACGATGAACAGCCGAAACACCGTCTTTCAAGATGCGACTGCGCCGGATTCCGCAGTATGTTACGGTATGGGCTCGCCGCATATGGAGGCGCTTTTGCCATGATGTTCCTGCCGTATCCGGTTCTGGACTTTCTTGTACCCGAACCTTACCATCTACCGGTCTTTACGCTGATCACGACCGCTTACATCTTTGGGATATACTTCATGTTGGTCCAGTTTGTTTGGGATAACTGGACCCGGTATAAACGTCATTCCCATGATACATCGGGAAGAAAGTTACGCTGTCGGCGCCATCCGTTGTGCGACACATTGCTGAATCATGGGTCCGGAAGAAGACGGAGGGCCGCTGGAAAATCTGTTCCAGCCGAGGAACAACTCATGGCCATGGTAACAGCTGTGGAAATGGAAGAACCGGGCACCGTGAATTCAGCAAATCCATGATTTTTAATCCATGGGTTGGCTACGTATAGTTTATTTTAACTGTGCTGTTATAACCGGCATCGTTGCGCTCGGATTTATGTATTGGAGTAGCAATATACACAAATGCCGGAGATTCGAACCTATTCTGATGTTTGTACTAACAATTTTGCATTTAGTATACTCTCGCAACTGTTTTGGAATCCATTGCACGGCCACTTATCCAGATACACGTACCATGCACAAACTGAAAGAATTACTCGAACTCCAGAACTCACTAGAACAGCTACTCACTGAGTCACATGGCATAGAAGTGATCGTTCAGTCGACTGGACGCAGAAACTACAGTTTCTTCAACGTGCAGCTTTTCAGTTATCGGTCCACAAGTTTCATCTGCAGTGAGCTAAGTACCACTCGCTCCTGGAGGGCACTGAATGACAAAAGCAAACGAAGCATGCAAAGCGCACTAGCATGGTAGTGACGCGGTGGTATAAGAACAAACAACATGTGCAAATGCTAGCGGTGTGCGATATGAAATTAAAATGATCAACTGACCGAGCGACGGACAACACGAAATTCACTTGAGGGAGCTGAGTATACGTAGAGGACCCTTGTTTCGGTCGAACACTGACGCTAGGTTACCAAAAGTGCATCCTCACTTTAAGAGTTGTTCACAATTAAGGTTGTTAAAGGACTTTCAGGTACAGCAGGTTCCGTGGACTGCAGCAACCGATAATCCGATGGTCATCTCGTTCGTTGCTACCGGTTGACTCTGCAGGGATCGTTGCAAGCCTGTTATATATCTAATTGGCACGTCGTCTAATTGACAACAAACACACGTTGACGTTTGTTTGTTGCACTGGGTGTTTTGGGTGTGTAGTTTTTCCCTTTGTTCGTTTGTTAAATTCTCTTTGTTACTAGCTTAAAATTAGCTGACTCCGGAATACTTCAACTGTTTACCATGCGGTCTTTGCTAGAACTAATGGCGTGGAAACAACGCGCGAGATGGTTCTGCTTTTTGTCTCTTGATACGAAAATACGGTTCAAAAACTCACAAAAATTGTTGAAGAAGCAGTGCTTTGGTGGGACTCTACAAGCGCCGTTTCTCTAATTACTAATTCCATTCATACGTGGCCGTTGGTTATGCAATAATCTTCACGACTTCAAGCACATCGATCAAAATGGGCAAAATTTATAGCATAAGAACACATTAATGAAAGGTCATTGCTGTATGCGGCCGTTTTCAAAATTTGCATCACGAAGTAGTACAATTCTTCCTCTACGCATATCCAGCAGTCGCTTAATGGTCTATACTGCTTGCGGTGATTAAAAAGTGCAGAAGAACAGTAGCATATTTTGCTTCTTCACGGCCACCAGCCCGGCAAGTATGAATTCTTTCACTTTGCTCTCAGTCAGCTGCACCCTGATTTGCTGAGTCAGCTGCACACTGATTTGCTGCTTCGTGTGACCGCGCTGTGTGGATCAAAAGGCACCCACCCAACTTTCCAAGCAAACATAACAAACGGACAAAATCGTTGTGTCCACTTCGCGCTCTTCTTATTAGTGCCCCGGGTGCAGCGGGGCCGGGCCACCTTAGCTGTCGTATATGCTGTGTGGTTACCCAGCACACCTAACTTCCGGCGGGCATACAGACAAATCTTGGACTTCCGGTTAACAAAACCACACTTTTTGAATCTTTTACTAACATTTTTAACCAATGTTCTATAGAATGTTACGACGACGTCTTCGGATTTTCTCTGTGATCTTTGCTATTTTTTAATGATTCTGTAGAATGTCTACTGTCAAACACGACCTGTGCATTTCCTCCATCAGCTGAATTTTATATTGCCTTGATTAAGATGTGATACCTGATTTTCCTCACATTTAAAATGCGCATTATATAACTAAGATCATGATGCCTTAACGACCAGTACATTTGTAAGTCTGTCCTTAGGGATCAATTTCCGGCTTAGAGGTAACTCTGGGGAACATCCTTACATAACGAACGGGGGTAAAGTGTACAAGTGAGACTTAACGGGTGGCGCAATCTGGCATTAGCAAAAATTTTAAGTGCGCAAAATACACGCCGACACAGTTCTAGCATTTTCGGGGAGAAGACTGCGGATGATTTTCCCGTACGGACGGTTTTAGTGGTTACGGGCATTTCATCCAGTCTATACGGATGCCTGGCTCAAAGTCTCTGAGCTCGACGTTATACCAGTATAGTTCAGTTTTATTAGCCACTATACGGTAACTGCTGTTCACCAAATAGCCAGCACCAAATCGCCACTTTCTTAAGACGACAGCTAGCAGCCGAAAGTTGGTCGGGAAGAAGTTGTTTTTTGCATCTGCTATGTGTCAGATAATTGCCCGTATAGTTTGTTTGCGCAAACAATCAGCTACACAATGGTGTGCCGCGGTCCTCTCTGGCACATTTGTCCACTGAGCTATTCATCAGACAATGAAAAAACTTTGGAAGACAATTCTCAATGAGAAAGTTTTTCCGATTTGCGAGACGACAATCGACGTCTTTTCGTCCAGAAAGCTTATCTACCCAAAAAAATCTAGAGAAATCTCAAAAATCTCAAAAATGATTAAATAAATCCAAAAAAAGGCTTTCAAAAAAGTGTTTTTTTTATCTATTTAATCATTTTTGAGATTTCTCTAGATTTTTTTTGGTAGATAAGCTTTCTGGACGGAAAGACGTCGATTGTCGGATCGCAAGCTCAAATCGGAAAAACTTTCTCATTGAGAATTGTCTTCCAACGTTTTTTCATTGTCTGATGAATAGCTAAGTGGACAAAGGAGCCTGAAAGGATCGCGGCACACCATTGTGTAGCTGATTGTTTTGCGCATACAGACAAACTATGCGGGACATTATTTGGCACAAAGCAGATGCAAAAAACAACTTCTTCCCGACCCACTTTCGGCTGCTAGCTGTCGTCTTAAACGCCCTATACCAGTGCACTTGTGCTTGGTTAGATCTGCAGCTGTTTTGCAAAATCTGAGTGCACAGATATTCATCAGTGGCTCATTGTCGCAAATAACTTGACCACAACGAAAAGAACTGGACAACAATTATACAAGTGCGATGGGTCATTACGCGGCTACATGAAATCGATGCAGCTCCGGGGGTACTTCCAAGAAACAACCTTTGTGAATCTGCGCGTAATCTTCTTTCCGCTTCCCTTCGACACGCATCAAGAGTTTCGCCGCATGGTGCAACTCCTGCAAATATCAATTGCTGATTTCACTTACAGGCCTCCTGGGAACAATTTACTCCGTTCTGCCAGTTGTGCTCCGGGTAACTCAACCTTAATCAAATGCGACGGGGTGAGGATAATCAGCAAGAGATTATTTAATTTGTTCCTTCAGAACTGATTTTTTGGCACACTTCCCAAATACAGTGGTTCAATGTTCTTTCCAGTTCCCTTTCATGCAGAACAATCCAACGTACAGTTATTTTCCATCAAGCCATGTGCAAGATTTCCGAACAAACATGGGAATAAAAAGGCCCGGCAAGCCTTGAGGTTCTTTAAGCATTAATGAAGATCGGTTTACCTTTATTGCACTCCAATGCACTATGGCCGCCCTGTGTCTTTTTGCTAAAGAATATATGGCAAAACATCCTGCTTGTGAACGCACATCTCCGCCTTCATAAATTTAATTGCAGTCACTGTCATGCCATCTGATACATGGATGGATGGATTGAACGCATGTGTTCTGTCATTGCCCGATCATTTGCTGCGGTTACGGCTGTCGTAGTGCACCATATAGTTTTCTGAATGTTAATAGAATCGTTCCATATCAAACAGACAGCGCAACGCGACGAAATTACTGGTTTGTGCCATTTTTGCCATCTTGATTCGGTCAACTAAGAATACGTCCCAGGCGAAAGATGTCCGCAAACGCATCCAACTCATCGCATAACTTCGCCAACTGGCAATATAACCCCATTAGCGACCTGGTCCTCCTGCCCTTCACTCTGCTCTCAAACGGTCTGGTCGGCTTGGCGTTCCTAATCGACAGTGATCTACGCACCCCTTTCAACGTCTACATAGCCAACATCGTCTTCACTAACTTCATATACACCTTAGTCGCGGACCCGCTATATATCATCATGGGACTCTACTCCTCCTTTTGGATGGGTGCCGCAGTGTGTGACCTGGCCCAGTATATCTCCAATGTCTTCATCGGTGTGCTCTTTAACACGCATATGCTGATTACACTCAACCGCATCTGGGCATTAACGTTCCCGCACTCTTATGCCCAGCGACACACCGTCAAAACCGCCGTTTATTGCTGCTTAATAGTCTGGGTGTCCGTTCATGCCGTGTTTCTACCCGGACTGTTTATCAACGCCAGCAACCGGCTACCGTTGGAGACGAGCGGTTGTGTACTGAATTATCAAGTGCTACTGGAATGGAACATGTTTGTAGAGTTTGGAATGTACGTTCTACCGCAGACAGTGATTACCGCCGCCTATCCGTACCTGTTGTGTAAACGGCGGAAGGTGAGACATTCACGACAAGCCATAGAGTTGTCAAGCAATACGGCGCAGCGCAAACATCGCGCGAGAAACCGGGCTTTCCGGGTACTGACAGCCAGCACGGTGAGTGCCACGGTGACCTGGACGCCCGGAACTGTGTACTATGGGATGAGCGCTTTCATGTACAGAAGCAACTTCCCGTCAATATTTTTGTTTCTGATGGCGTTTCTGTTTTTGCTGCAGACGTTCTTGGACCCAGTTTTGTTTATGCTGGTCTTGCCTGAGTTAAGAACTGCTGTGTGGCAGATTGTGAGAAGATGCGGTTGTCGTCTCTTTCGTAAGGGATCCGTAGCAGCTGTTTCTTAATCGTAGAAATCTTAGATACGAGGGAACTTGTTTGTTCAGCAAAATGCAAGCATGCAAGTTATATGCGTAATTAAAATACGTAATAAAAATCAGAGCATTTTTTCTTGTTTTCGGGTAATATTTGAGTCAAGCTAGTTTAGAGAAGAGTCTCATGAAAT
The DNA here is from genome assembly GCA_034698045.1 of Paramacrobiotus richtersi. NCBI lineage: Eukaryota > Metazoa > Tardigrada > Eutardigrada > Parachela > Macrobiotidae > Paramacrobiotus > Paramacrobiotus richtersi. Next base: position 13,279 of record JAQGAU010001088.1, on the reverse strand, counting down.
TCTTGGTATTGCATGAGAACGTGCCACTGCATGGGAGTAACGAGGGCTAATCATCCCGTAAGCATCTCCTTCTAGAAACGAAAAAGCCTTTCCAGATTGTTGTACTGTATTAAAAGTCTGGAGCAGGTGTTTGTTAATGATGGTACGGTACGGTAAGAAGAAACGAATGTGTGGTAAGTGCAAGATACATAAACGAAGTTACGAAGACAAGCAAGATAAACTGTCTGTCAGCTTTTTGAAATTAATTCTCTGACGTCATTAATTGAGTAGGTGAGTTAATTTTCTGGCTTAGTCTGTCATAGAACTAGTTAGAAATGGCATTAGCAAAGACTCATAGAAACCAGGTAATCAAAAAACTCCTACAGAACCATACTCTACGATCTTCTCATTACGAAATCAGGTCGTAAGTGTTCGTTGGAAGATCAAAATTTGTCCGGTTGTAGTTTTTAACCCGTTTTAACGCGCGCGTCACGCGTTACAGTGCACAGTAGTACCTATGTGATACTCAACGAAGTCGGTCTAAATTCCAAGCAGGCCCCGCTGTTTTTTCCCACAAACAGGAAAGTAAAAGGAAACTTTGGCGTTAAATAGAACTGGCAAGCACCATAAGACCGTACAAGCGCACAACAGAGATACGCATGGGCATAAACGTTAGGGAGAGTATGTTCTTGCAATCGGCAGACATGTGTTGACACTGTTTGTCAGTCCCACTTGAGAACGACCGCCATTACACCGGCATCTGCGGCGGAAAACGCAGAGAAGAAAAAGTGTCGATCGTACTCGTATCTGGAAGGCCGTTTCCTTTTCGAACCACTAGGTTTCGAAACGCTTGGAGCTTGGGGACCATCGGCTGTGGCATTGGTGAAAGACATCGGAAAACGCTTGAAGGAACATACAGGCGAACTGCGCTCCCATGAATACCTCCGGCAAAGACTCTCGCTGGAAATTCAACGTGGTAATGCAGCGTCGATCCTCGGCACCATGGACGGAGCGGAACGGTTAAATGAATTGTATTTGTTGTAAATTTAACGGTGGTGGCATCTGCGCCACCACCAATAAACAGTGTATCATTCTGCATGAACAGCGAGTAATGTCAGTGGAACATGATTAAAAAATCGAATCGGCAGAGCGCACACAGATACCTAACAAAGCAAACGGTGCAATACGTGCCACAGTAATGTGGCTTCCTTAAATCGGTTCCAATTAAAGAAACGCAGTTCAGTCGTTCCTGGCGTGCGTAACTACCTCACTATACCGTAGCTAAGGCAGTGACGTAGTCACACACCCGCTGTTGCGGGTATTTCTTGACCTTTGAATGTCTGTGGCATGCGTGGTTTTCGATGCCCAGGTTCGCTTTTTCAGTGACAGCTGTTGCCGAGTGAGGGCCACATCTCGCTCCGATTCACCAGATTTGAGAGTCGGTTTTTTCGATGAAGGTTATCTGCGTTCTGGAGTGATGGTTTACTGCATCGTCCGGACGGTTTTAGCGGTTGCACTTGTGGTTTGGTTGGGATGCAGATAAAATGCAAGAAAATCTGCTTATCGATTTGGGATTCCCATACAAGAATATCTGTTCCCTGACCTCGATCAACATCTGGTATGTTGCTTTGCAGACGTTGCGCAAAACCGAGCTTCGATACGTAAGAAAGACCTCGGGTGCATTGAACTGTTCAAGGATACTACCCCCACGCTTTGGCTGGCAGTATTTAATGGGCAAAAGCCACTGGCACAAACAGCAAGAGCAAGGCACATAAAGAGACACTACAAGGTAAACTGCCAAATTTCAAAGAAACAACCAGCTTAACCTCCACGATTAGTACGGGAAACAGACGGCAAAGTGCCTAGAACAGCGGCAGCGCTTTGGCTTGGACGCCTCAGATCTATTATCATCGGTTTTTCGTACTTATATAACAAATAACTGGCGCAAATGTAAGCTGTACACGATATGAAATTAAAATGATCTACCGACCGAACGACACGAAATTCATTTGAGCTGAGTATAGAGGCGCATCGCTTCGGTCGAACAGTGACGCTAGGTCACTAAAACGGCATCATCACTGGAAGAATTGTTCACAATTAAAGTTGGCCCAGGACTTCCAGGTGCAGCAGGTTCCGTGGACTGCTCTAGAGAATTATCTGGCAGCAGCTTGTAGCATTGCCATGCGTTAACCACATCCACAATCGCCACCCACCAGAACCACACAAAACAGGAGGTGGCGACAAACAAGATTCCTGGCCACTGGTATTGCTCTGGAAGGAAGAACTCAGCAGCAGCGCATGGAAGAACCCGCCAGATGGCGACATATCTCAACAGCACTGCCACCGCAGCCAAACAACCGATAATCCGGTGGTCATCTCGCTCGCTGCTACCGGTAGACTCCGCAGGGATCGCTGCAAGCCTGTTATAAGCACGTCGTTTAGTTGACAACAAACACCCGTCAACATATGTTTATTCCACTGGGTGTTTTGGTGTTTGTAGTTTTTCCCGTTTTCTTTTCCTAAATTTTCTTTGTTACTAGCTCAAAATCAACTGCTTCCGAAATACTACAACTGTTTAGTCTGTGTTCTTTGCTGTCACTAAAGGCGTGGAAAGCACGTCGAGAGGGTTCTACTTTTTGTCCCTTTATACGAAAATACGGTTCAAAAACTCAGAAAAATTACTGAAGATGATGGAACGCTAAAAGCGGCATATGTTAATCAGTAATTTGATTCACACGTGGCCGTTGGTGTTGTGATAATTTGGCCGTCGTTTATTAATGATACTATACATAAGTACTGCAGCCTACATTTGAGTTCGTCTATATGCATACTGGTGGATACCTTTCGTTTTCCGTTCCTGACGCCCGCTTTGCTCGTGTAGATTCCCTAGTTGCGGAATCGTGGTTCGGGTCGTTGGGAGCTGACCAGTTACTGGAGATGACCATGGCGATGATCCCCACGCTCACCACAACTAACATAATAAAATAAAAACAGTGCACAGGCCACGCCAGTACCAGGATCCAACTCCATGCATCCCAAACAGCTCCGGCAGACTGTGCTGACGGCGACAACTCCGGTAGGTTGAAGTTAGTTGCATTCGTCGTATTCCCGAAAAGCTGGGCGGAATCCACCCAGTAGGACAGCAGTGCGTCAGGCCGGTCTAGTTTCTGTGAAATTACGAAAACGGTTTGTGGGAGTCAGAGAGCGTAATCAACAGACAAATACCCATACATCTGTATAGGCGCGAAAACAGCAGTTAGAAGACACTGGCACCCATTTACTGAACACGGCCAAATCCGGATCCAGTCGGCAAACGAACGGATACAGTGCTGTCCCCAGCGCCCAGCAGCCAATCCAGGGTTCGGCGATCGCTAACAACTCACGGCCAGCTTTTCTCGGGGGAGAATTATACGATGCGGGATTTTCGGGACGATCCGTTGGCGTTTTGTCATAACGTCTGCTCATGGTAAGCCCAGTCAAACGGGTGGTTTTTTCAATAAGAGCGGACCTGCAGAGACGTTTTAAGTTACGTAGTTTTAACCCTCACGAGGTAATTTTCCGCCCTTACATGATCTTGTCTAGTCCGCCTCGGTTAAGGTCGATTGTCCACGGACCCCAAATTCTTCCTATGCAGTACACTGCCAACACGCTAGCGAAAGAAAAGTAGCATGGAAGGATGACTTTATCTCCGCCGACTAGAATTAACGCGCGTGCGAAAAGTCCCATCGTCAGCACGATCGGCGAAATCACACACAGCAGCCACGCTGCAATGGTCAGGAGATTCGTGAGCAGTCTGATAATAAAATTCAGTACGCCGTAGATAATGCATTTTACTGCAGCCAGTACGCTATGCAATGATTCTCGAACTATCTCAGCGCAGATCGTTTCATGACCGACGTCACTGCTCCCGGCGAGCGATTCCAGCGATTCTCCCGGCACATTGTCAATGCTCCCCCTCCTGTTTTCATTAACCGACCCGGCTCTGGCATCATCCATAGTTGTTACCAGACGGAAACACGGCAGTCTCCAGTGTCGATTGGCAATTATGGCGCAGAACAAGGAGATGTACAAGACGGCTGTTGTGGACAACGTGGAAACGGTGCCTATGTAGCCCAAACTTGTCGACGTAGCACTGGGAATGTGTCTCGGAAAAGAACTGTTTGCACACGGATCGGTACTGATGGATATCCAGCATGATATAGCGCGATACCAGAAGCATTCGTCAGAATCCTAGAAAAGGACCGTTTTACTGGATCAGCACCGTTTTATGTTCAGCAGCTAGGCATCTGTCATCTGTACGGCATCTCTTTTTACAACCGATCCCCGTGGGCAACGAATGTACCGTACAACTCCTGCGTAAGTTTGCAAAACCCAGGGAGATTGATTTTTCAGACACGTTCTGCCACGTTCATGAAAGTAGGTCTGGCTGTAGTTGAAACCGGAAAAAAACGGCAGTTTTCTCTTCCGGCAAAAATGTCTCACCGGAACCGAAGTTGCGATTCATGGGAAATTCTTACCGGTCCTGTTTGGACTGCTCTTCCAGACATGTAAAACTGGACCAGTAAATATTTCCCATCCGTCGGGATTTTTGTCTCAAGATACCATTTTGCCGGGAATATGTATGCGAGGCTTGAGCCTTTAAGTAGGTAAAGGCGCATACTGTATATATATCAGGATACATGTACACGCAGTTTCACAGCAGGACATTACTGCCAGTCCGCGTACGCAGTTTTTCACCATCACCGGTCTTGCAGTGTGGAATACATATATCTATAACTGCCGCCGCCGGTAAATTGTCCACAGACTTTATAACCGGACTAGCGCAACGTAGGAGGAGGGGGGAAGAGGGAGACTACCTAAGATCGCGAATGTTGGGTCGCGTGAGTAATTTATGGATGCTCCCTTGTCAGTTGTTTGGATACCAAATTACCCAGTGTTTGCAGTTGACCGATGCTTTCTGGTACTGTAAGCTAGTTTTCTGTCACCTTAGTGCTGTCATCGTATAGGTACATATTTTTATGCGCATGCAGTCCTTTCTAGGCGGAAAACCGAAAACGAATACCCATTAGGAGTACAATTAAGGCCACCATTAATGCACTCGTTCACGTTCATAACTGAAACACTTACGTATCCCATCAAAATTCTACCAGGATCCATCCATTCAACCAGCCAGAACTGAGAATCAATCCGACTTGTACGCCATTCGGGAAATACCCGCACAGCTACCTCCACGGAGATTTTACTACAGATCCACACCACCAACAGTGCTTCCGCTAGTATCTCCTGATAAATCCAGGATCCACGCTTGTCCAGGTGGAACGTGAAGGACATGCGAGATTTCTTCATGGCGAATCTGCGAAACAGCAAGAACGGGCTGGAAGGGAATTGATATACAGATCAACAATAGATTCTTGCTGGCTGACTATAGCCGGGAATATGGGCCACAAGCGGTCTTGCTTGCGAGTCTCGTCACTTTCAAAGCAGCCCATGTGCGGCATATCAATTTGGTTGGCTTGTAAACGTACAAGTGTACATTCTGCCCCGCCTATTTGTTACTATTGATCTTTGAATGTGCTGATGTGTTATGCGCTGGATGGCGGTTATACTATCTCGCGACAATAATCGATAAGTATCGTACTGTGTAGTATCGATTATTCCCAGAAAGGAGCAGATGCGTTAACTTCCGTGCGTAGTCAGCAAGTATGCAGGCGATGGAGTGGTAAATGGGCGAAACGGCACTGGGATGGTTTTGTGGATGCATACCCTATTTAACGCTTACAGGAAAGAATGGTGCAATGCAAAACTACTGTTAGACTGTTAAACCGCTTTCGATCGCATCAGAAAATTTGCGACACCGTTATTGTTTACTGCAGCAGCTGTTGTGTAGAATGCCTGGGTCTTGGAACGTTTATAAGTCGTATTTCGTATTTAGTATTAGTGTAAGATCATATTTAGTATAAGACGTATTTAGATAAGAAACGATTCTGGTCATATCAAGAAGTTTTCATCGAAGCTGCGGTTATCGTCTGGATTACAAGTACAATTTCATCAGAATTAGCTCTGTATTTCATTCCGAAATGGTGGCCCACCAGGATGGATCCTGCCGATCGACCAAGAATCGTTTGGTACTGGCTTGGATTTGTAAGTTGTGAAACTTTTACACAATAAATGACCCGCTAATTGAAGAGTTCAATGAAAGTTCTGTGAAATTTGAAAATAAATTTTCAAAACATTGTTCGATTTCATTTTAAAATTTCACAAAAACGCCTCACCAGTCGGAAAGTGCCCCAAATCATTGTCATACGTGTTTTCGACTTTTATACAAATTTGTGTTTGAAGGTACGCGACCACTGCTACTGGGAGCATGCCATTTCATTTTGGAAGGAATTGGATAATACCAATTGCAAATCAAACTCCGCTGTAGCTCCCAGCGAAGCAAGATCTAGAATCACTACAAGTTATACAGCAGTATATACCGCCGTTATCGCAACACTGATGTTGTACGTTTCCGTGTTTCTCTCGCTCTTTTCCAACAGAGTATGGAGAGAGCCAGCGAAAATCGAAACATCCCCTTATTACCACATTTTCCAACGCATTTACCACAAGATGACGTGTCAGCCTGTGCCGGACAAATGTAAACTTTCGGAAAACATGGTTACCGAAAGTTCACATTTGTGCAGTGGTACCCATGCTGCACCGGCGTACATAACCTGTTCTGCTCATTGCAAGAGCACCGGGGATCCCCCTGGAGAAGGTTGTTGTGACATCCTCCGCGGCGCTTTAACATGTGTAAAATTTTTTATACTTGCACTCTTGGCGTTACCGTTTGTGAGCATCATCGGGGTCGCTGTAGTCGGATCATGGCTGGCTGTTTGTGTGTTGCCGGTTGTTATTATACCCGTTGCGGCAGCTCGTGGAATAGTCTCTGCATATGGAGAGGAAGCCGTATTTCCTTGTTATGCACTGCTGGCTTGTCTCCTCGCGGTTTACTGCACTGGAAGACTGACGGGATTCTGGATGAGCTGCACTTATACCGAGGGGTTTCACAATATCGTGAAGTATGCGAAGTACGAGCTCACCTTATCCCATAGATACTTCATGGCATCATAGACAATAAAAAGCTGCTGTAGCTCATTATTCTAGCTCGCATTTGTTGTTGTAGGAAAATTTGCTTTGCCCAGAAATTCAAGGAGGAACAGGTTGACGAAACGCAATTTGAGACTGTCACCGAACGACCGGACTTTCTAAGCTACTTGCGACTTGTAGTATACTCCTTAGCAGCCTATCTGTGCGCGTCTTCCGTCAATTACAACAATTATTTCACACCAGAATTCTGGATCCCGATTAGGGAATTTGTGGCATCCCACATGAGTGACAACAAATCGGCTTCAGCAGCCTTTCTTAATGATTCGGCTGCTTCGCTGTCCAATAGGCATATGAATGTAGTCTCCGAGAACGGACTCGCTTACACCCCTGCAGTCTTATCGTATTGGGTGGATTTTAACCAGTCCGGTCCATTCTCCCCGATCTCCCCCACAGTCGGAACAGTATGCTACATCTGGGCATACATCTTAGACTACGCGTCCAAGGCTCCCACTATCTTCATGTTTATCTGGATAATAGCCTCGGAAATGGCTGTTAAACACCTCGCTCGCCGACACCGGCTCTCCGGAGAGAAACGCTACCCCAAATGGTACACCTTTCTCCACGATGAACAGCCCAAACATCGCGTCTCAAGATGCGACTGTGTTGCGTGCTGTTATATGATACGGCATCAGCTGACAACATATGGCGTTGCTTTCGCCATGATATTCCTTCCGTATCCGTTTCTGCATCTTGTCGTACCCGAAGTTTATCATCTACCGGTCTTCACGCTGATTACGACCGCTTACGTGGCTGCGATATACTTCATGTTATGGCAGTTTGTGTGGGACAACTGGACCCGGTATAAGCGTCATTCGCATGATCCATTGGGACAAAAGTTGCCCTGCCGGGGCCATCCGTTGTGCACCATATTTCTGAATCATGTGGCCGGAAGAAGAACACAGGCCACTGGCATTTCCGATCCATCCGAACAACAGGTGATGGTGGTTGTGGAATCACATGGTCCGGACAGACAGGATGGTGTATTGTTGCCGGTCGATGCAGCAGACTCCTGATAGGCTATGCAGTATGCTGCATATGGTTTCGAGTTTTTTTAGTGTGATTGTGCTGTTTTACTGCATTTCATATTGTTTTAATTAATCGGTATAAGGCACCCTTGTGTTTGACATTTATATTAATTACATGTTCTGCAGTGAACCTGCTGGTTGGAAATTATTCACATTACTTTAAATGAACCGAGTGGCCCCAATATACAACGTACACTTATTGTATATTACGATATAGATGTATGATTGATCAGTTGCGGCAGGTCTGAATACATTTCCGTGCAGTCCCGCCTGTTTGTAACACACACCAAAATTATGCAAAAACAATCAGTTTAAACCAAAAACTTTAATTGTTTCTGTTTGCTCCCGGTGCATGCGAGGGCCAGCATGCCGAGAATACTGATTAAAATTTTATTTGTTTTTCTGCTCCTTTAATTAAAGCGTTCATATTCCCAACAGTTGCGGGCTATGAACATACCGGTATCTAGTCGTTTGGCGTCACATGTTTAGATGGTCTTAAGGTTTTCAGATCAGCTATCTCAAATTATGTAAATGTTTGTTCAGATGACCTTGCTTTCATTTGACCTGTCATGTATTAGCAGCAAGGTTTCTATTAAATACAACCGCTTGCTACGGAGCCAGTGGCGGCGCGATCGGGGGGTGGGGGCGAGCGATTTTTCATTTTGGCGGGCATGTTTTCCATTGTTTAACGAAGATTTTTGGATTTGGAGCCTCGAGGGAAAATGTTTCAAAATTTTTCACGATTTTGAGCGTTTTTTGGCCATTTTCGGCGATTTCGGAACGGGCGAAGCGGGCGGAGGGGTTTCTCCCCCCCCGCTTCGGCCGGAGCTCGCGCCGCCGCTGTACGGAGCCAGTAACCAGCTAAAGTTATAACAATAAGAATACTACAGAAACCACTGGGCAGTTGCTAAGTACAACCGGGCATACATCACAGGACCATAACAATTTTTAATTAAAATTTCCGTAAGCTGGATGAAGTTTTCGTGCAATACGCGGGTGTTCTCTGAGCCCTTACCAGGTTACTGAATTTCGATCAAGATTTTTAAAGGATTTTTTCGATGCCTATCAAAAATAACAGTGCGCCTTTTCCTTTAAATAATAACAAACCACGCATCGCAAATATGTATCCGCGCCCGAATAAAATCATTCCTACAAGCAATTATGTTGATAAGAGCTAAGATGTCCACGCAGACCGGTACAAGCGCAAACAAGCCGCCTAAAAGCAGCAGCGCTACCAACCGTACCTCAGCATTTCAGTGTATGTACAAAATTGTGTAAACAAAGAGAAACCGTTTCTTTCCGGTGAATCAGCGGTGTATTAGGTAATCCCTGCACGTGCAGGGTGATGTAAACCACAAACTGACGAAGCCATCGAACTTCCGCTGAAAAGCTTTCAACATACACTCATCGTTCTAGCGCAGAGCGTACAAGCGCACCCGCATCGATTAACCGACCGTACACGCACACGCACATGATACATACAGCCGGCCGTTACCATAATATCGCAGAACGGTAGTTAACTGACAAGTTATTACTGCTGACATGTACTCTGGAATATTGACATACTTTTGCACACTCACGTACCAGCTGACTGGTAGCACGATAACGCCGTCCGAATGCAAATTCTACCCACTTTCTTACCCATCGTAATCAGTCGCTTTTACAACGCTTTGAGGATAATGCGAAACTTCCACCGTTAGAACCAAGATTTCTTGATTTGAACGGCTTTTTCGGTGGGAAACAATGGCGACGTTGGAAGATCCCAGTGAGCTTGGGGTAACGGCGTTGATGCATAATCCCTTTCCCACTGAGCCGTTTGATAAGAAGATCGAGGATGATGAGAAGCCGCTGCTGCCGGAGAAGGACAAAGTGGACCCCGGTACATGGCCGACGTTCTATGCGGCGTACAGGCTTGTACCGTTTGCCTTCTTCCTGTGCATGGGAGGGGGGATTTATTCGCCTGTCTGGACTGAATTGCTAAAAAATCGGGTATGTTTATGAACTACAATACTTAGTACGTTTTTCTTAACAAATGGGAGAGAAGTTAGTGAATGTTCTCGCACCGTAGATTTTTTGCTAATTTTGAGAACCGATCGCAAGTTTCTTTTATTGCAGTGTGTAAACGGTTTATGGTGCAGACGCCCGTTTGGCGGTGCAATTTTATAAAAATATATTATAAACGAATGTTCTGGTGGTAAGAAAACAGTTCCTTTTGAAAATTCTAAAGTTTGCCATGTAAAGGAAGCGCGCAAAACCGAACGAATTTCATCGGAGTTTTACGCACTTTTTGAAGCGTTCGTTTCTAAAAGTTTAATTATTTCTGTTAAGGTGTGTCTCATCGCACTGGAATTTCCGGCCAACGTATGCGCACGCATCACGGACGATGAATTCAAGACGCAAGGCGATTCCGTAAGGAGCATGACCGCCGATTACCAGCAGTACGACACCCTCATCAGCAGTGTTCCGGCCATTTTTTTCAACATTTTTGTCGGTAAGTACCAGCAGAAAGTCATGCTTATCAATTTCAGTAAAAAACTTCATTTTTTCTATTGGTTTCAAAAGTAAAAAAGTAAACAATGTAATAAGCAACCAAAATTTGCAGAATTATTTCATAAGAGTGTTAATTTTGTCGGTAAGCACCAACAGAAATTCAGGCCGGTTAATTTCAGTAAAAAACTTTTTTTTGTGTTTTTATTGATTACAAACTTGTCACTAAATGAACAATCTAATACGCAACCAAAACTGTCAGAAAAATTTCATAAGAGTGTTAATTTATATTATAAAACTATATAATAATTAATAACTAAATTATTCCATTGTTACGCGCAGGTGCATGGAGCGATCGGTTTGGTCGCAAACTCCCGATGTTGATCCCAATGATCGGCATGACCCTCTCGGCAGCCTTCACCGCCGTTGTTGCCTACCTTCCGCTGCACCCGGCCTACCTGCTGATCGGTTCCATTCTCTTCACATTAACCGGTGGCTGGACCATTATCCTCATGGCCAAGTTCAGCTATATTGGCGATCACACAAACAACCATGTGAGTACTTATCAGGCGCTTATCAGTACGGTGACTGATAACTTTGGCGGGTACCAAGAAACACCACGTGCCTTGTCGTAATGCTGATTCGCTACTTGGGTCGGTGGGAAAATTTACATAATATTTTTAGCGGAAATGTATAGCTAATTTGGTTATGAAACACGATTCCTTGGAAAATACCAGTTAATTGATTAGATTCTGCCATTACGGTGCATCTTTACGCTTCCCGCAAAAATTTTGCTTGTCATGTTGTGTTTATGTAATCGAGGTATTTGTGAAGATGCTTTTCTCTAAGTTTTGTTCTTCAGACCGTTTTGTGTCGTGCCAACGTACCATTTTTCTGTATTGCATCTTTGCCGGTCATTCTTTTTTAACGTATTTTATTTCATCTAAATCAAAAATTGTTAGAGCATCACTAATTTGCACTTGTGTACTTCACCATATTCTTAATAAAAGTAGTCGTTGACTTGTCGTATACTCGTACATTGTAACTGTGTCTCTATAATCCAATGTCTTCCTTTGCAGACGCGCGCCATGAACATCGCCATCATCGACGGCTCCCTAATGCTTTTCAACAACTCAGCCGCACTAATCGGTGGCGCCGTCTTTGACCGTTTCGGCGTCGTAATCCCCTTCTTGATCGTCACGGGATGTTGGGTGGCCTGCATGGTCTACGTCTTCGTGGTCATTCGGGACCAGCCCCACCACACCAACTCCGAGAAACCCGGTCTCTTGTCGCTGTTTACCATCCGCAATCTAAAAGACAATTATCGCATGTTAAGAAAACCGCGTCTGGGTGATACTCGGCTACATTTGTGGTTGGTGCTGTTGACCTTGACGGTGTATAGTATCTGCGAGAGCGGGGATAGCCGGGTGATGCAGTTGTTTGTGGAGTTCCCGCCGTTCCAATGGAGTTTGTATCAGTATACAATATTTTCATGTGTTTCCGGATTTGTTAGCTCCATGTCGGTGAGTTACAGTATTCAACAATTGGTTGTTTGTCTGGGAGTAGCTGTACCTGAAAGCCGACGTGCAGGGACTGCAGAAACACTACATACAGTCTGTAGATGCGATAGATTTGATCTACTGATACATTTGTTTACGGTGCCAGAGTAAAGCTACCTATAATTCGCCGCATAAAAATTCGTAACTAACTACTCTACGGAATACAGATACTGTAGACTTCAGGATTTGTAGGAAAATACTTAAATACTATTAATTTTGATCGGAATTTTTATACAGAACTTGTACTCCAAAATACGCATTCAGCATTCCGGTTTTGCGACAACTCATACATTATACATATTAAAATATCGGCAGTTGTTGGAATCAGCGGCATTTTTAATTTTTCATATAAGAGAACCGGAGATATATTTACAAAGTACAAAGAATCAGTCACTTCTGTTTTAATACGAGTGTCATCAGCGATACTGATTCAGTATATGTCCTGTCTGCAGGTGGTCGTCAGCATGTACCTCCTCCGCACCTACCTCCACGTGTCCGATACCCTCGTGGCCTTCCTCTCCCTCCTCTCGGGGATCCTCGCCTACTTCATCTACGGTATCGCTTTCGCCAGTTGGATGATCTACCTGGCCGCCGGAGTGGGTCTCTTCCGTCTCCTGCTCTACGTCTCCATCCGCTCCTTGATGTCCGGTCTGGTGGACAGCGATGAGATCGGGAAGAGCATGTCCTTGATCTCGTCGATGCAGTCCGTCACGCCCATCTTCGGGGCGCTGATCTTTACCAATATGTTTGCCAGGACTAGTCACTGGTGGCCGGGATTGTGTTTTGTCATGGCGGCTTTTGCGCTGGTCCCGGTGTGGGGGATGTTGGGATATGTTGATGTGATTAGGAGGAAGGTGGTGTACCGGGAGGATTATAAGTATCAGAGTATCAAAGCGTAAACCATGGTTTTTTATTTATTTTAATAGGGTATTTGTTATTGCATTAGTGGCGTCCTCAACATTTTTATACTTTTGTGGATTCTGAAACCTGTGATAATTATGTTTGGAGTTTTGATTGGGGAGTGTGATTTTGCTTGATCTGAATCATGTTTGCATTCTGTGAATGCCAGTGATTTTCCTTACA
>JAQGAU010001087.1:0-21525 GCA_034698045.1 Paramacrobiotus richtersi | reverse complement strand
ACTGTGGTGCGTTATGGTGAAAAGCAACAATAGAGTGGCGCATCGGCGCATGCTTTCTCAATGGGTCGGAGCTAATTCCCTGTGTCCGTTTGTGTGACCAAATGGTTGGTTGTTACACAATCTATCACTATAATTCACACCCTTTCTGTCAGACAATCTTCCTGCCCTAAACAATTACCGCAGGGGCGCAGAGTGGCATATATAGAAGTAATATAAACCACTGATTTATTTCTTATTTCCTCTGACTATTTCCTCTGTTGCGCAACTACAGCAGAGCGTTTTCGTCTTTAATATTCACAGATCGACGGGAAAAAGGTGCTGCCAAAAGTTTAAAGTTCCACAAACTTTCAAGAACCCACATGCATGTAAGCTGGCAACAACACACCGCAAAAGTTATTTAGGGCGTTTTTCATCGATAAATTTTTATGTACACAAAACGCGGAAATATGCCGGCCATTAACGAAAACACATGCCAAACTGTTGCAAACAGTAGGCCGCTAGGATCCTTTTCCATAACGTGGAGTAGATACACATTCTGTGCATTTATACTTTAAGTCGGCAGTCCTTTCGCATTAATCAGCTTATCTGAAAAAAACATTATTGTGGAAATTTTTTTATAAATTTTACAAAATTTTATTTAAATTTTATAAAATTTCGTTTAGGAAGTTTAGATTCTATAGAACAAATGGAGGACATTCTGGCGCAAGTACAGTTTTCAAGCTGTAGTGTGATGGAAAACATCACATTTACATATGTTAATGCCTGTACATTATGCTTGCGCAACAGATGAAGATACAATATGTATCATAAAAAAATGACCAACAGGAAGTGCTGTCGGAAGTTTGACTTCCACAAACCGTACACTGACACGCCTGTTAGATCATTTAGCCAGGGCCAGCTGGATCAAATCCATCAGCATTAACATCATCAAATCCAAACAAGATAGAGTCCACAATGCAAACAAGCGTGCAGACAATAAGCGCGGGCTGCGCATTTTACATAAAAAAATCAATACCACAGCAGGATGCCGGCAGCACACCAACCTCCCGAATTAGCCATCAGATGGATTATGTCACCTCACGGGATTGTAGAAACCGCTCTCCCTCATCGCTGCCATCTCATCACTTGATAGCTCTTTCATTCAGGAAGTAACACATGCAAGACGAAGCGACAGATCCTTCGCAGAATGCACGCTAATGTTTCCACAATCGACCATTCTTATGATTCGGCGTTTATTCTCTGGGCAACCGCCACGTTGATTGTCAGTTGTATCGGGAGTTTTTTTACTTTATTGGTTTTGCTGACGATTATCTGTCAACCGAAGTTGCGAACGGGCAGTGGAGCGTTGATCGCGCACGTCTTACTCCTTCGTTTCCTCACGTGCGCGGTGCATTTCCCATTGTTCTGTATTCAGGCGTGTCTGGCGCATAGCGGTGTACTGCTCTTTGTCGACTGCGCTGTATTTTCCGTAGCGTTCATTGGGTTTCTCCATATTGGACACTGGACAGAATGCTGTCTTTCAGTGAATCGATTGATCGCTATCTTCTACCCGCATCACTACGCATTCTGCCGCTCGAAAAATGTAGTAATATCCATGATTGTTTTTTCCTGGGTTCTGGGGCTTTCTTCGACGATTCCTTTCTACTACGGACTGGGGATAGAATTTCGCATTGGCGACCTGGGCAGCTGTGAGCCGTATGTGACGCAGAAGGTTGTGTTCATGTTGTCGATTACTACTGGTGCATTCGCGCCAGTTGGCATACGGGGAATTGTGCATACCGTGATATTTGTTCGGACAACGTGTGTCCGTTCCCAATGGGAACCTGTACAAGCGGATATTAGTCATGCGATTAGTAGAACGGCTAAACGGCGGATTATCGTGGCACGCATGTTATTTGCCTCGTTTATTTGGTACTCATTATGCCTTTTACCGATTCCGGTGGTGCTGACGGGATATCAGGATGTTTTTTGGGGAAATTTTATTTTTCGATGTTGGCTGCATTTTCTTTTACTGCTAGGAAATGCCGCGGATCCGGTAAACAAATTTAACATTGATTAATATTGAGAATCAACAGAATTCTGATATCAAGAAGCTAGATCACACATGACTGAAATTACGCGCACAATGAAACGGGAACATGTTTTTCCCAAAAAATACAGATTTATTAAAAATGGAAGCGACGTTTTTGACTTTAACGACATATAACTTTAAAACAAAAGATACTTTAATTAAACAAACTACACTGTATTGTAGTATAATCATTTCTTTATTTTTCTTAATTTTATAAACCGCTATAAACTCACGCGCTTCCATATAGCGCGCTTTGCCGCGAATCGCGCGATCCACTGGACATTTGCTGTAAAAGTTGCGTATATCGCAATTTCGCAAACAAGAAAGAAAGTGTACACACATGGGTGTACCCCCACTGTATACTTAACGTGTTCCAACGACTGCAAGCGAAAACAGTGGATTAAACATTCTACCATATTCAAGCGCACTTCAGGAAAATGCGTTTATGCATTTTTAATTTTTTTAATGTACTTTTAATTTTTTTATATGTTGTATATTTGTATATTTTGTATTTTTAATTTTTTTTAAATGGAAAACGTATGCAGTTATAAATACCGGGTGATTTTGAACCAATTTTACTTGCAGATTATTTTCCTGTTTATAAACAGCGATTACCGGACTGGTGTGGCCAAAACCATCTCTTCGCCATTCTCTGGATCACACCGGAGAGATTCACATTAAAAGATCCTTTAAATAAATTCCGTCAGACTAATATAATTTCTGTTAACCGAGTAACATTTTACGTCAACTGAACATATTTTTATTCCATTGTGTTCATTTTGTCTCGTTCAGCAGAAATTGTTTGTACAAATCTGAGGTGCATTAGTGTCGATTAAACTGCTAACGTCGAAGCATTAAATACGGATAAAGTGGACAGTGAGAATGTAAAAGACTCTGAATATTCGAGAGGGCCGATAAACCAACACTTGTACGGCGCGCCTAAACCCGTGGAATTAATGTGTCCCTGGAGAACGCGGACTTCCCTTTCGTGGTTCCGCTTGTGTACACATCCTGGCACAACGAAGGTACTTTAGGATATTGAGCTGAAGAGCGCACAGTCTCTTGTATTTGGGAGAGATAATTTGCTTTTATTAACTCTGCCAATTTACATTGAATAAGCGCTATATAGTGTCGTAGATGCAGTAACAGATCGAAGAAGGAAACAGACCCAGTTCGTGATGGGACAAATTTCTCAGTGTTTCCTGTTTAATTAACGTGTCATGACTTATAAGTCACGCAACATATTTATGGACCCGTTTTGCTCTGTATTCTCAAGTCCCAGCGGTACGTAAGCGCTGGGGAAAATGCACACTAACAGGCTAAAACGTTGTATATTCCACACGAATACTTATGCAGATAATAAATAATATTCATTGCAATTTTATATAATTTCGGACTGTGCACAATCAAACATAAAAACAGTACACTGTGATAATAATTATATGTATTCACAATAATAATGGCTTTAGGAGGTCTTCAGCAAGAAACTGGACATCAGCTATTAATTTAACAAGGAAGAGATATTTCTCCTGGCGCACGCGTTCATCATACTGGAACACTATTAAATTTTATAGTTGTACCTGCGCTGCAGGCGTCGATCCCGCGGTGCTCCTTGAAACATTCTGCTTGCTGGTATATAAATAAGCAGATGGCCGTTCGCAAATGCGATGTAGCTAGTGCAGGTGCTTTATTGCAATGTGCATAATATATGTAACTTATGTAAGTGCGCTTTTTTTTCCGGTGTGCAGTAAACATTTTTATTCATGTATTACCACAAGTAGTTATAAATTTATTTATACGGCTGCGAAAGCTCGGGTAAAAACGAAACAACACTACCATAATTTACCTAATACCTTTCTGAGCAGGGAAGGTCAAGTTTTACCTTTGCGTACAAGCGGTTCAATACACTAGCATCCGGTGTGGGAATACGATCCGAATATGCGTGAGCTTGGTTTCAAGGCTAAAATTGTCGTACAAATACAGGATTTTTTCTTACTGTCGGGTCACCAAAAATTCACAAATATTCTGCAAGAGTGGGTATCTGCTTGGAGTGTTAACTGGATCTCTTTTTCTCATTCACACCTACAGTGATTCCAGATGGCGTTTACATGTAGATTAGCATTTGGACTTGCATGGCAAACAGAATAATATAAGTATAGCCGTGATGGGAAGTAAACTTTCCTTCACGGTATAGCTATTGAAAATCTTTGATGAACGCACTGCAATCAGAAATACAGTATACGCGAAGTAATCAGCGCATTCCTTTTACGTAATATACCGCACGAGCCCTTACCGCATGCGCATTGCGCAAGCCGGTTTACAATCAACAGTCTGTTGTAAAGTGTAAACCACAGCGCGCTGCATCTGCATTTACTGCATGGAACATCAGTCAGCAGTAATCAGCAGCTGCAGACTGGCATAACCGCGAAGTACTTACTTTCATTAATTTTGTAGTTTTATCAGTCGGAGCTTGTAAGCAACACTTTATCAAATCGCTTGTAGGGCGCTCGTTAGTTGTTACGCTGTATTAATCTGCACAATCCGAAGTCACTTATCAATACTTTAGTCCCTGCAAAGCGAGGCGATGGCAACTTATACCAAGTCACAGCTTCTTCAGTATCTTCGATACATTCATTATCCCGGATTTCAGGACGCAGCGAAAAATGTGGAGCTACCGTCACCAACACTCGACACTCTGACCAAGCTGCAGCAGCACCATTTGGCTTCCGTTCCATTCGAGAACTTCCGAATGCATTATGATCAGCGGAGAATCCTTATTGATCCCGAAGTCATCCTCCAGAATGTTGTCAGGGATTCCAGAGGACGAGGCGGATACTGGTAATTACTCGTTCTCAGTGTTGTTGCTAAACAGTATACTGATATCTGAGCTCACAACGAAACCGTTTTCTTTGCAGCACCGAAATGAACACATTGTTTACAACTGTATTGAGGAGTCTCGGATTTGACTTGGTAACACTGGGAGGAAAAGTGAGCCAGGGAAGAGATCCGGAAGCCTGGTAAGGAACCGTTAAACGTTTTATAGTCATCATGCAAATGTTGGCTCGAATGGCTAGGTAGTACTAGTGCTTAATCCGCAGAATTATATTGTCCACTATTCTACGTTACCTGTGTCGACTTGTTTGTCATAACTTTTATTACTGCGTCGCGTATTGTTCTGCAGCATCTATAGCCGTTTCCTTAGCTTTTTGACGCTTCTGTGAACAACAGAACCATCAGAACTTTCTGTGCACAAATACTAGTACATTTGCCCAAGAATTTCTAGTAAATGGAGCTTATTAAATAATCATATCCATAAAAATACAAACGCTTCAGAATGAGGTGCAGAGATTTAACTATTGCCTACAACGGTTTGCTGCACTTTTAAGGGGCCACATGACAAGCCTCGTGACAGTCGGCAGCCAGCCGTACCTCGTCGACGTCGGTTACGGCGCCAACAACCCATCATCCCCTCTTCCGTTCACCCTGGATAAAGTCCTCGACGGCCTCACACCAGAGCAATACAAGATTAGCGAGCATGTGTATCCCGGTATGAAACTACCCATGAAAGTGCTGTTCCGTCGTGCATCCCCGGATGACGACTGGTTGGATGAGTACGGGTTCTGTGATGCAGTGGAGTTCACGCCACCGGATTACCAGATGATGTCGGACAGGACCAGCACGATCTCTCCATTCTTCACGCAGAATCTGATGCTGGTCAGGTGTCTGCTGGAAGATGGGAGAATTGTCGGGAAGCGGACGTTGCATAATCATTTTGGCGTTAAACAAAGAATGGCTGGACAGAAAGAACCGGAGCTGATAACGAAGAAGTTCGAAAGTGAAGATGAAAGGATACAGGCGTTTGAGAAGTATTTTGGTTTGGTATTGACGGAGGAGGAGAAAAAAGGAATTGAAAAGAGTCCATGTAGGATCGGTTGTCCTCCAACCTAATTAGATTATAATATTTCTGGGCTGTCAGGTTTTGCGGAAAGTTTGTGGTTTCTTCGGTAACGATGTCCAAATAGATTTGTGATGGAATAGACCATAGTGAACTGGATGACCTTCCGGAATCCGATTATTCCGATGTATCATGTATGCACGGCAGAATAGTTATCACGTCTTCCGCCACAAAATACTGTAGGTCATACATGCGTCCGCGAGCGCCATGTTCGGGGCACGACGTCGTTCGCAGGTCTTAAAATGTAGAATACTATTAGTAAAAGTACCACAGCACGTTATACAGTAATTTCGAGTGTGTTTTAGTAGCCGCCGAGTCTCCTGGGGTCACATAGCGTACGTCATTAGCGACTCCCAGAAATGCTGGTTAAAATTATTTTCCGTTTTGGCTGGCCAGTGCGTAAAGTGGATTTTATGGACTACTTGATCTAGAATCTGATAAAGTGAATGAGAACTATGCAGCTATCTGGCCTGGTTTTCCGCAGTCTGCGCTTCTTCTATTGAGTTCGCCTAGTCCAGTACAATACAGTCAGAAGCCAACACAAAAAAATATGTTTAATAGTGTATGTATAATAAAAATATGTATACAGGATAGTGAAGTGCCCTCTTCCCTCAAAGA
The DNA here is from genome assembly GCA_034698045.1 of Paramacrobiotus richtersi. Taxonomy (NCBI): domain Eukaryota; kingdom Metazoa; phylum Tardigrada; class Eutardigrada; order Parachela; family Macrobiotidae; genus Paramacrobiotus; species Paramacrobiotus richtersi. The sequence goes on along the minus strand of JAQGAU010001087.1, from coordinate 14,881 downwards.
CTAAAGGAGACTGACAATATCCTTTCTTTTCCACGGAATTACGGCAGAAAGGATGTATTATGAAGATACGGAGGCTGGAGCACTCAGCTGCGAAATCGTAATTTATGCTTCAACGGTTCGACCTGTCTAAATCCGCAGATTTCCCAGTAGGACGCATACCGACTACCGAGTGCGCTCGCTGTGTTCCTGGCCGCCGGTACCGCTATAACCTAGCAGTTTCATTGGCATCGCTGTTGAGCTTTTTTCAGTATTAAAGTTATCCACCAACGACGCTTTCGGGATACACATACCTAGCAAGAAGAGGTGGGAACAACGAATTTATGATTGCTTATATAACTGACGATTGGCGAAGGCCAGTCGACAGTATCAGAAAATCAGCGCAGATGAAAACTACAAAATTTCAGTTTCAAACATTAAAAAAAGTATTTATGATTGCTTTGGTACGTTTACTGACCCAGAAGTTCATATCTGCACCACGCTCATGCTCTAATCAATGTTCCACCGATGTATTATTGTACTGTTTAAAGTAACATATACAGTAATATGTGTGGCGATTACCACTGGTGCGTTCGCGTCTATTGGCATAAAGGGAATTGTGTACACCGTGATATCTGTTCGAACAACGTGTGTGCTGTGTCCTTTCCCAGTGGGAACCGGTACAAGCGGATAATAATCATGCGATTAGTATTACATCTAAACGGCGGATTATCGTGGCACGAATGTTGTTCGCCTCGTTTACATGGTACTCATTGCGATTCCGGTGGTGCTTACGGGATTTCAGGATGTTTTCTGGGGAAATATCATTTTTCCGATGTTGGCTCCATTATATGTTACTGTTAGGAAATCCGAAATGCTGCAGACCCGGTAAACAGAATTACAGTTGATTGATACACAGTCATACACTAAGATGGGATTTTAGATATACCAATCGAAACAAGTTTACACTCGGGAAAGAAGAAAAAACGAATGATAAGAACACTAACACGTAAGATTATTGATTAACAGAATTATCACGCAGCTAAATCGTACATTTTAACGTGAATATAGCTTCAAGTACTAACACACATATCTATTTTCAGGGAACTAGCAGCAAACATTCTACACTAACCACACACACAGAAATGCAAGTGATGCTTCCTGCAAAAATTCTCTGTACTCGTATGTACCTTAAAGAAAAAAGCACATGTAATGCGCATAGATTTGTAATAAATATGAAACGGAGCCAAGATAGTGAAAATTTTCCTCCATTGACCGTTGTTCTAGAAAGCATTCCTTGTTTGTTTATGGAAATTATATGCAAGTCGCGAAAGATTATCCGGTAGAGCAGAAAGTCGATCGTTTTAATATTTGCAGATTAATTTCCTGTTTATAAACAGCGATTACCGGACCGGTGGGGCGAAAACCATTTCTCCGCCATTCTCTGGATCTCATCGTAGAGACTCACATTAAAAGATTCTTTGTTAGAATTTTGTCCGATTGATATAGTTTGTAACAACCAAGTAATATTTTGCGTTCAAGTGAACATATTTTCACGAACATATTTGTTCGCTTTTTCCCTTCAGTACGGTGAAATTGTTTGTACAAATCTGAGGTACATTATTAGTGTCGATTAAATTGCTAACGTCGAAGCATTAAAGAAAGCTGAAGTGGACAGTGAGAATGAAAAAGACCCTGAATCTTCGAGAGCCCGATAAACCAACACTTGTATGGCGCTCCTAAACCGCGGAATTAATGTGTAGCGGGAGAATTACGGACGTCCCTTTCGTGGTCTCGCTTGTGTACACATCCTGCACAACGAAGGCACTTCAGGTTATTGAGCTGAAGAGCGGGCAGTCTCTTGTATTTGGGAGAGATAATATGCTCTGCCCATTACATTGAATAAGTGCTATATAGTGTCGTAGATGCAGTAACAGATCGGGAAACAGCCCCAGTTCGTGATGTGTTGTTCCTGCACCGAAGGTACTTTACGGTATTGAGCTGAAGAGCGCACAGTCTCTTGTCGGTGCAGTAGTATTTGGGACTGAGAGATAATTCAATTCTGCCAATTACAGTGAAATAACTGAATAGTCGCTACACCCAGCGCAACATCAGACCTTTGATAATATGATGTAGCGCCGTAACAGGTGACGCTCAGTTTTCGACCGATGTTTCGGTGGTTGATATTTCCAGAATTGTTGAGCGCCTGCAATTCCGCGATTGCTCGTTTGGGAGGGTAATTCTTCCTCTTCAAAAACCGTGTTTTGATAACTGGGACATCCATAAAAAATGTCCTCTGAAATCAGTCCTGGCTAAACCTACTACATCTTCCCAGTGTTCCATGCTGTGGAGATGGACCGGCCTTTAATTATAACGATCTGCCGAATAAATGTATCACTTATGAATGGTAATAACGAAGAAACGGTCGCGTTTCGTTGTGCATAAACCTTATGGGTCCATTCCATAACGGAAACTTAAGAACGAATTAAAACTCGATCTTTGTACTTTGTACGTAAACTATAAGTTTTAACATTAACAATTCATATATAAACGGGAGATTTACTGTTGCTTTTGTGTGGATGGTGCAAAAAGGCTATTCTTGATCAGTTTTGCAAGAGTAATCAATGCAGTATCGGATAAAGTTTAAAACAGCTTGGCATGGTGATGAGCGATCCGCAGCCATTAAGGTCAACAGTTTTTCCACTTCTGGGTTTGTCATCAGAATTCGAAACTGGCTGATCTAATTTTCCTCGCAAGGAGTTTTTTGTTCACTTAGTCGTTGGGAAATGTTTCTATGCAGACTAGTAGAAGAAAAAATGCTCTTTCGAAACGTATCCCTTTGCTAATTTATGCCTTGTGCGGGTGCTCTACGCGCCGATCTGGCTAAATGCGAATTTTCGAAATTCGCTTCAGGACAGTCAAGTTTTACAAGTTATATATATGAGGTTATTTGATTGAGGTGTTCATAACAAGATCGCTTTTTCTCCTATTTGGCATGCGAGCGCGCATGCTAATGTAAACGCAAACACCTTTTGAAATGAGGTGTAATCATGGTTCAGCGATAACGTTTGAATCTTTGATAAACGCACTGCAAGCATAAATACACTAGAAGTACATGCCGGTGCATTTCCCTTACTTACATAATATATGGTACGAGACCACCGCGTGCGCAAGCCGGTTCACGATCAGCGCGTTGCATCTGCATAGAATATCACTAACAAGTGTAAGTAGTAATCAGCAACTGCAAACTGATATAACCGCAAAATACTTTCATCGTAATATTATTGTTTCGAGCCTGTGCGGATAACTGTGTTACTTATAGGGCGTTTGTTACGGAGCAGATTACTAAGACTGTTTTAATCTGCACAATCCGAAGTCGCTTTCAAAATCACTTGAATACCTCAACAGCTGCAAAGAAAGATGGCAACCTATACCGAATCAGAGCTTTTTCAGTATCTTCGATACATTCGTTATCCCGGATTCCAGGGCGCAGCGGAAGACATGCAGCTACCACCTCCAACACTCGACACTCTGACCAAGCTGCAACAGCACCATCTAGCTTATGTTCCATTCGAGAACCTCCGAATGCACTATGATCAAAGGAGAATCGTGATTGATCCCCAAGTTATCTTCCAAAAAGTTGTCGGCGATTCAAGAGGACGAGGCGGATACTGGTAACTACTCACCATTATGAGTAATCCAGAAATTCAAGAACATGTTCAGTGTTGTTGCTAAACAGTATATTAGTAGCTGCGTTTGGACAGCAGAATTCGAATGAAACCGTTGTACATGTGTTTGCAGCACCGAAATGAACACGCTTTTAACAACTGTACTCAGGAGCCTTGGGTTTGACTTGGTAACATTGGGAGGGAGAGTGAGTCAGGGAGGGGATCCGGAAGTTTGGTAAGGGTCCTTAATCTTTCCACGTACTCGTACCGCAATAATTCAGTTAAAGTGGCGCATACCATTACCACATACTTTTTCGTTTATTTCATTAAACACAGCCACCACTCACGAGTTACACATGTTGACTCAAAAGGCTTAGGTAGCAGCTCAACAGAAATGGTTGTTTAACACTTTGTAATGTAACCATTCTTGTCTGTGTAATGTAACCATTCTTGTACGCTGTCATGTTTGCATCGGGTTTATCTTATCACAACTTTATATAACAATCTACATTACATAGAAATTAACAAAGAATTTAACATAGAAATTAGAAATTAACATTAGACATAGAAATTAACGAATAATATAACAATCAATACAGTGTACGGTAAGTAATTCATACCGTATTGCTCTGTAGCTTGGTACCAGTGCTTGATCTTGTTCACGCTCCTGTGAATAGCAGAACCATCCAAATTGTTTGCACAAATAAATCTCTCACGACTTTGCATTAAAAGTTAATCAGAAGTAATTCTATAACAGTACAAACTCCTAAAGATATAGAGATTTGACAATTGTCTACAATGGTCTGCTGTACTTTTAAGGGGCCACATGACAAGTCTCGTAACGGTCGGCAGCCAGAAGTATCTCGTCGAGGTTGGCTTCGGCACCGGGAACCCGATAGCACCGCTACCATACACCATGGACCAAGTAGTTGATGGCGTTGCACCAGAACAATACAAGATCAGCGAGCATACGTATCCCGGTATGAAACTCCCTATGAAAGTGATGTTTCACCGAGCCTCTCCCGGTGACGACTGGGTGGATCAGTTTGGATTCTGCGATACAGTGGAGTTCACGCCACCTGATTACCAGATGATGTCGGACAGGACAAGCACGTTATCTCCATTCTTCACGCACAACCTGATGGTGGTCAAGTTCCTGCTGGAAGATGGGAAGATTGTCGGGAAGCGGACGTTACATAATCGTTTTGGAGTCAAACAAAGAGTGGCCGGGCAGAAGGAAGCGGGGTTGATAACAGAGGCGTTTGAAAGTGACGAGGAAAGGATAAAGGCGTTTGAAAAGTATTTTGGTTTGGTATTGACGGAGGAGGAGAAAAGGGGAATTGAAAGGAGTCCATGTAGAATCGCTTGTCCTACAATGTGATTTCATACTGTTTTTATTTGCTGCCTGGTTTGCGCAAAGCGCGTGTCTGTGGTTTGTTCGGAGGCGGAGTTCGAATTTTATTGTGATGGAAAGCCATAGCGAAGTGGGTGATCTTTTGAAATGATCCGATGTAACATGTATGCGCGGTACATGTCGTACGCTTTGTGACCCTAGGAGACTGGCGGTTGCCCGAAAATTACTGCAGAAACATAATGCTGCGTGTTCGTTTTTTTGTCTGCCATCTGCGCTTGACCTTGGCTAGCTCAGTATAATAAATACTAAAGCGGCTTACCGCGCAATGAACTGCCCGCATTTCTCAAAGGCTAAACGAGACTGAAAATATCCTTTCTTCTTCACGGTACTACGTAGAAAAGAAGTATGATGAAGAGACGGAATACTAGGCTACGAAAACCGAATGTATGGGGTAACGGTTCGACCTTTCTCTGAATCCGCAGATTTCTCAAGCATATATACGCATAGCGCGTGGGATCCAGGTCACCGGCTGCCGGAACATGTGTGGGACCTTTATATCAGGCGTACGCAGTGCGCTTGCAGCATTTCAGTGAAAGTGTGGCGGTTTGTACAGATCTGATCATCTCCTGGAAAAAACGAGCTGCATTGAAGAACTGAAAGCAAAAATCTTCGGTTACAGAAGTACCAAAACGCTTAGCAGGTGACCGAGGCGGTATAGGGGTATAGGGGGGCGTTAAGCCATGTTCACGTGGGATAATTGCTGCCAAGCCGATCTCACGCTGTGCACTCCGGTGCTTACGCATGGATTATCCGCTATTCCAAGCCACACGGTGAAGATCAATATTATCAGTCGGATATGGAATCATAAAAGGTAATCAGTACAACATGTGTCATGCACGCTCTGTCGCGGTGCCGACTGGGGCAGTTGTTTGTTGGTACGTTGTGAGTTCGCACTATGAAAAGAACTACAGATATGGCCTTGAAAGTGTCCGTTCTAGAGAGCCACACAACTACTGTATGTGGACGTACGCATTACAGATGCTCCTTCTAATAACATTGTCTTAGGCTACATTTCTTACACCAAACTCAGTAGTTGCCAGAAAAATGGCAACCTACACCAACTTACAACTGCTCCAATATCTCCGGTATATTCATTATCCCGGATTCCAAGCCGCCGCGGAAAATGTGCAGCTACCACCACCAACACTCGAATCTTTGATCAGATTGCAGCAGCATCACTTGGGTCACATCCCGTTTGAAAATATTCGAATTCATTACGACCAAAAAAGGATCATTATTGATCCCGAAACTGTGTTCCAGAAAGTTATCGTGGATGCACGAGGACGAGGTGGATACTGGTAAGTACAGATGGTTTTCCGTAGAAAGCGAGACGTGTCAAGATTTAATCACCGGCTACAAAAGTTCGTACGTTTTGTAGCACCGAAGTGAATATGCTCTTCACAACCGTGCTGCGAAGTGTTGGATTCAACTTGGTAACGTTGGGGGCAAAAGTGACTCAAGGAAAGGAGCCCGAATTCTGGTACGAACAGCCTTATACCGCAAGGAAACTGTCAAATACCATATATCTTATTTAGATGTTAAATATAGCAGTACTTAACTGAATCATGGACGGGGCGCAATTTGTCATACGTTTGGCGACCTCTCATATTTTTCGATAATTAACAAAACATCGCTCACAGCAACATAAGGTCGAATAATACAAACTGTCTCTTTTACTTTACTGTCAGAATCGGACGCTTAAAGAACACTACGCGAAATTAACAAAAAATATAATAATTATTTACTTCAGGTGTTTTTGCTTTCAGGGGCCATATGACGAGTCTCGTTACAATCGATAATCAGCAGTATCTTGTCGATGTTGGTTACGGCTCAAATACCCCACCGGTTCCTTTGCCGTATATCATGGACAAGGTCATCGATGGTCTTGCACCAGAACAGTACAAAATCACCGAACACACATTTCCCGGTATGAAACTACCGATGAAAACGCTATTTAGCCGAGCATCACCGGATGACGAATGGCTGGATGAATATGGATTCTGTGATGCCGTGGAGTTTACGCAGCCGGATTATCAAATGATGTCGGATAGAACGAGTACAATGCGATTATTATTCACGCATAATTTGATGCTGGTTAAGTTTCTACTGGAAGATGGGAGGATTGTCGGCAAGCGCACGTTGCATAACTGCTCTGGAGTTAAACAAAGAATGGCCGGAGAGAAAGAGTCGGAGAAGATAACGGAGCAGTTCGAAAGGGAAGAGGACAGGATAAAAGCATTTGAAAAGTATTTTGGTTTGGTACTGACAGACGAGGAGAAAACAGGAATCGAAAAAAGTCCATGTGCCATCGGTTCTTCTGCGGTTTATATTGCTTAAGCTTTTCAGTATTTGGTTGAACTACAATATTGTGGTACGCGATTGCGGTTACAGCTGAATATCTTTTATATCCCTTATATTGTCAGCTGTCACAATTATTTATCAGATCTGTGTACGGCAAACATGAAGTTCTAACAACTGTATATATCAACTCACAATTAGTATCGATTTGTACTACAAGTGTCTGTACAACCCGATTGCGGTTACGGAGTCTTGACATCTGGCGTTTAGTTTCGCTGTCTCTTGCTCCTTTCAGCTTTCCTCTATTGTCAGTAAAATATTGCTACCGATAAGCTACGAAGTGGGGTTGACCTTTTTGAAAAGAAAGTCGGAGGCTGTCTGGAACAGGATTAGCAAATGCGAGTTCGGAGGTACCTATTTTTGTTTCGACACTCATTATTTCGTAGCTAGTTTTGGTATCCTATGGTATGTTTCCTAGTGGTACCGTGCCGTATCGATGCAGACATTCATTTTTGTGATAACATCATGAGTCCTTGTTCAAACCACGATTTGTTTTGCAACGGTTACAAAAAATTTACTAACATGTTTGGAAAAGCGATTTTAACTGCCAGCAAAGACATGAACTGATCGCCGTCCAAAATCACACAATTAGGATAAACCGAAGAATATATGCAATCAAATACCCAGGTCTCAAACCAGAACATACTTCACAATTAAAACATGCTTCAGAAGATGTGTACTTCACTTAATCAAAAAGACAGTCGAGGAAGTGGTTACGTGTGTCTACATTTGGGAAGCGGACTGCCACAAAGACGCTGGACGAGACTTCGATAACCACAGTGTCCGGTTTACCGAACAATTTCCACGAGCTATCAAAGTGACAATGAAATCCCTCGATGGAAAAGTTGGATTCTTTCGGGACTCCATTTCCTACAACTTCCTGACACTGTTGTACGCGCAGAACAGGCTGAACGGCTTTTCCACGTCCAGTTTTGTAAACGTTGACAATACTGGGATGAAGTGGTTCACATGCAAATGCGGCTTTTTTACTTTCCAGCTGATCGGAAACGAGGGCCACAAATGTGAACAATCCACTCCATGAGTTTTTCGGCGCGGAAGCTTCTAGAAGGAAAATAGTACTTCTATAGTAAATAATTAGTAATGATAGAAGCGAACAACTTGAGCTGCATATTTATGTATCTCGAACTCCGCGCAAACGATACGACCTGTTTATGATACCTGGACGACGAATACTGGTTAATAGTTACGCAGAAAGGTATTTCAAACGCACCCAGTTTATTTTATCGTGCAGTATGTTTATTATTTTAAGAACAACCCTTACCGCATGGTAGCTGCAATTATGTCTCTTAGGAAACTCCAACGCATGCGACTTACCTAAATTTAGAACTTCTGCTGGAACTGCTCGAAGCATTTCCTTATATCGAAGCTCGTAGTCATTCATGTACAGAGTACTGTTGATGATCGTCCGTTTGTTTAGCAATAAAACACATTTCGCTCCACTGGCTAACTGATCCGTGCAGGCAGGAATTTCGTACTCTATGGGTGGGTCTCGAATTCGAAGCGAATCTCGATACGGTACGGAGGCGTGGCTAAACGAAGATACGGTTCGCGAAGCCACCTCATGAGGTGGTTACGGCGCCGTAACTCTCGTTTAGCCACGTACCGTATCGAGATTCGCTTCGAAATCGAGACCCACCCTAAGATAATGCTCGCCGTGCTTGTTAGTCCCCAAGAACAGTCGCACATGATTTCCAGTTATCATCTCCATATAAACCTTTTCTCCGTTCATTTTGCCTACCAGCTGAATCAAGTGAAATTTGTAGTTGCGGATTTCTTTTGTACACAACACCAGGTCGAAATCCTTCACCCCGATAGGGTGCGGCAGATATCCCATAAACAGCGTACCGGAAGCGATCACTACCGGATGATCATTAACAAAAACGTCCTTAACTGGTCTCTCCACGGTGCAGGAAACGCTCGCTTCACAAGACAGCAGTGCCCGCAAAACCTTGCCCATGTCCAACACGTGACCTTCTTTCAGCCGATGTAGCAGCTGCTGTTTCAGAGTAATACTCGTTAATCCCGCTAAATAACTAGCAACCGCGGCCCAAAGCGCTTCCGCATCATCCACATATATATAGCTCGCGACACTTTTGTTCAGCGGTTTGTTCTGCAGTCCCTCCAGGACGTTTTTGTCGCGAATGCCGCACGAACGATGCCAGAAGTGCTGTTGACACACTTGACTGGGATAGTTTTGTTCAGACCGCGAAACTGCTGTTGGTTACTGCTATATGTTCACCAAAGGAACTGACGAAATACTGTGACTAATACGCGAAGATATCATCGTAGTCGGGTACTTCCTATTACATACTCTGCAGGTCAACAATACATGAAACCTGATCTTACATTTTATAACTTTATAACTTTAACTGTCAGTATAACTTTAAGTGACATCAGCCTACATGAAAATGATGAAATACAGAAGAACCGATAGCACAAGCACAAGGACTCAACTCAAATTACTCAATTACTTTTTTCTCCTCGGTCAGTACCAAACCAAACTACTTTTCAAATGCCTATATCCGTCCTCTTCCCTTTCGAACTGCTCCGTTATCTTCTCGAACTGTTTCTCTCCGGTCATTCTTTGTTTAACTCCAGAACAGTTATGCAACGTGCGCTTGTCGACAATCCTCCCATCTTCCAGCAGAAACTTGACCAGCATAAGATTTTGTGTAAATAAATAGCAGACGTACTGTACCTAGAGATGGCAAAGTCGCACCGCACCGACGGTGCACCGCGGTTTAACCGGTGCGGTTCGGTGCGGTGTGGTAACGGTTCGAAATAGTGCACCGCACCGATCGCACCGGTTCCAAGAGCGCACCGAACCGCATAAACCGCGGTGCACCGTCGGTGCAGTCGGTTCATTGCAACCGCCTCGGGACTAACTATTCGTAGCATAGTCAGCCGGGTACTACAAAACACTGGCTATGGCTGGCTGGCTGGCTACCGGCTGGCTGCTGGTTGGCGACTGGTTGGTCAGTGGCTGGACGGTGGTTGGCTACTGGCTGGCTACATGGATGGCTACCTACTGGCGGCTTACTGGTTAAGATTGTCATGGTAAATAGGGTACGAAAATATCGCTAAATAACCGGAACTTAACGACAAATTTTAAATGTTCTGAACTCTATTATTATTTCTGCATTACAGACTTCCAACTTAGACTACAGTTCCGAATAAAGTTTCAGATTTGACAACTGCTTTGAAAAAAATGGCACCTAAACAATCGCATGGTTTTTCTGATGATTGTCATGGCTTAGGTACAACTAGTAGACAACACCCACAATTGTTAACATAAAACAGAGTTGTATAAATACCGGTATCCATAACAAAAAATCCGACTTATCAGGCAAAAATTATGTAGTTTCATGAAGACATTAGAGATTAGACTGCATTACTGTTTAGTTCCACTAATAATGCATTAGAGCGCCATTTCTACTTTTATGGCAAAATCTGAAAGGTCATGAATTTTTGGGTTGATAATGTGAACAATTGCTCTATGCAGATAGATTCGCAGTCTCGTGCAAAGAATACCTGAAAGCGCTTTTGTAGAAACCATGGTACATGATGATCAGTTTCGCTGTAATGACTGCTTTAAACGTTCAGGTATCACTTTATTACAAATTAATGGCAATAGGAGCATACCGCAACGACAGCTATAACTATAATATAGACTCTACTTAAACTGCCGTAATTTAAACGTACCGGTACGTGTATCGGTGCAGGGCATAACTGTAAAACATACTTTTTCCATGTACTTGTGTAAAGTAACCAGCAAGAAGATTCAGTTTCATTTTGTGCGCAGTTAGAACCAATTTTACTAACTCTAGTAATTCCATCTATGTTTATCATTTCATTTTAGTTTTCACCCTGCCTTTTACTTCCTTCCAGCAAAGAAATACATCATGATGTTGTCTTATGCATATGTGCATTACATATTTGGCTCTTTTTCGGAATGTTGACAGGGTGGAGCATGCTTGAAACAGATCCAGAAAGTATGAGCAAACGCCGAAACATACAAGGTTAAAACAGATACGTAAAACAGAAAAATGTTTGGAGAGACCAAACATAATTTCTGTTTTGATCTGTTTGGAAAACAGAAAAAGATTTTCTGTTTCTGTTTTTCACAAAACAGAGAAGTATGAACCTAGTATTAGGGTCGACCCTTACGTAGAATTTCCACACTTACTAAGCACGACATGCCTTTATCATGCTACAAACCAACTACCCGCAGACACGAAAAAAACACCAGTTGCTCAACAACAACAATCATCACTAAAAAACAAACGTCATTATTATCAAAAGGCGAACGATACCTTGAAAGCGAGAAAAAACAGAATTGACCATCACTATTAGATCCTTGCCACATTTTATGGTTATCATACCCGAAAATCCGAATAAAACCATTGCTGTCACAGTGCACAGCAAATTACAATTGGAGCATATACTGAACCCAGTGAGAAGCCTTAGAAGAACTGACCAATGAAACCGCTTCAGTAGTTGGAACGTTTCCGCGGTGAATTTTAAAGCAAAACATAATTTTTGCCGTGAAATATGGTGCATGTGCACTGATGTCTAGAAGTTGACTGGAACCTCAAGTTGCCCTTGTTTACACAAAATAGGACCAAAACAAATCAAAAGAGTTACCAAAAAGATTTGGAACAAATGTATTTCTTCTGTTACCGGGCTGCTGGGTTCAGGAGGTCAATAATACCTTTATATTAGTAATGCTTTAAATTCTTCAGCTCATGTGGCCCTACCTAGGTATGTACGTACTTCCTTCGATTCGGTCATCCAGTGCCAGCAATCTCTGAGCGCACTTTTCTAGAGTAATATTACCAGTGCGATGCACTGCCAGATACGCAATCAGGAAAAGTAACTTACTAAATTCCTCAGTTGTTTAGAATTTGATAAAACATAAATTTCGAACGGAATGAGCATACAAGAACACAGATGTTTGCTTTAAATGTAGCTCGAATTCTATTCACTATATGTTAACCAGTAAGCCGTCCGTCCGTAAGCTAGCCATCCATGTAGCCAGCCAGAAGCCAACCACCGTCCAGCCGCTGACCAACCAGTCGCCAACCAGCAGCCAGCCGGTAGCCAGCCAGCCAGCCATAGCCAGTGTTTAGCAGTACCCTAGTCAGCCAGTTTTCGTCAATATTTTGACAGTTTTCGGAGCGTGAATGCCCAAAAGTCGCCAAGAAACCAGTGCTTGCGCTTCGATTGTGTTAAAATGTTAGTATTCCTTGGATTTACCACCAGCACAAAAATAAAATAACTGAATTTTACCTCATTATTTTGGTAGTCGCAGTTTTTCCGGTGCACCGACGGTACACCGCGGTGCACCGGTTTTGCGCCTGCACCGCACCGAAGGCACCGGTGTCTGAACGAAACCGGTCGGAACGGTGCGGTGCGCTTCCTGAACCGCACCGCGCACCGCACCGACACGCACCGGTAACACCGTTGCCATCTCTAACTGTACCGGTTTTATCCGACTGTCGGATAGATCACGAGTTCATCTGGTAGTCGGTTGGTTATTAACTCCACGGCATCGCAGAATCCATGTACGCGTCCATCGATCCGTCATCCAGTGATGCTCGGCGAAATAACGTCTTCAACGATAGTTTTATACCGCGAAACGTATGCTCGATGATTTTGTACTGTTCCGGTGTCAGTCCATCGATGACCTTGTCCACGATACATAGTACAAGAAACACCTTCGGCTGCCGCCTTAAGGTTTCTTGAGATCCAGGTTCAGAAGTGATACCAAAAATTATACTACTTCGAAGCAGATTTTCGGTCTGATCCGTCACTGCGAACGAGTAACGTTACTATACTTAAACAATGCGGTATGTTTTCACACTCGTAATTGACTGTTTTTAGCTGTCTACGGTACTTATGATATCGGTCTACTTCTGAAATTTTCCATGCACTTCCCGCTCCTCAGCGATCAGTTCGATGAATGCATAGTTTCACGCGCGCGCCGACCGAAGGGTCCGCCTGAAACATCCCAGCGACAAAACGTCCCGCGACTTTTGGTTTTGTAGACTAAACGTCCTGCGGTCACTTAGCACTCGGAGAAAATACGTCCTGCGGCCATATACAGTAGTACCCATATAGTTTCATGAGCACATTTTAAATTTATCCAAAGAGGTACCATTAGGCAGCATAACAGAAAAGTGCACTACGACGAGCGTGTACCGCTTAATGGTTTCTTTCTCGAACAGTATCATGATTGATTGCAGTACGATTCGGTGACTGCAGCTCTTTACCATGTCTGCATTAAATATCTCGGCGCATGGATTGCTAGGAGCCGAGGATACAGCTCTGAAACTGCGTGACAAGAAGTCAATATTATTAGGACCAGAAACGCCGAAAGAAATAAAAATACGATGGGTACATCTGTTTTCGGGTTCCGTACGGGATGTGAAATATTTCGTAACGGTTGAATGCTACGGAAGCTAACCATTGCCGCTTTATTGCAACTAGAAAATCAACTGACGATAACAGAAACATAATATTTTACATTAGAATCCTTTAGAAAAGCGATTGGAAACACCTGTAGCGAAGAGATATGAATGGATCGCCGTAGACCGACACTTAAAATAAGAAAGGTTTTATGCACATTAAGCAGTTTATCCTAGACCTATACCAGAACACAATTCACAGCTCATATCGAATCAATAAGACAACTGAATGAAGTGGTTACGTGTGTCTGCATTTGGGAAGCGGATTGCAACGAAGACGCTGGACGAGACCTCAATGACTACACTGTCCTGTTTACCGAGCAATTTCGATGGCGTATCCAAGTGACAGAGAAATCCTTCGATGGTGAAACTGGATTCCTTCGGGAGGCCATTTCCCACAACGTCCTGGCACTGTTGCACGAGCAGAGCAGCTTTTCCTCGGCCGGTGTTGTAGAAGTTGACGATACTGGGATGAGGCGGTTCACATGCAACGGCGGATTTCCTGCTTTCCAGCTGATCGGAAACGAGAGCCACAAATGCGAACAACTCACTTTTCGGCAGGGAAGATCCTAGGACAAAAAAGAGAATGATAGAACTCTCACACTCGTGGTTTTGCATCGAATTTAACACGAAATCTATCTGTATATGAACTGGCTATATGACGACCACCGTAAACATTTCAAATACAATAAGTTTAGTTTATCGAGCGGATTGTTGCTTACACCGCGATAATCGAAATCCTAGTGTTAAAAAACCTTTTAGCGAAATCCGGTGCATGCGCGCATACCCTGAACTTCTGCTGGGAAAGCTGTAAGCATTTCCTTGGACCGAAGCTCATAGTCCACCATAACTCGTTGATAATCGTCCGGTTGGTCAACCACAAAACACATGTCGCCCCAGTAACTCAGCAACGCCCACCGATGCCAATTTGGCACCATCGCGCCACTGTTTTTTTGCGACCGTTAGAGCTTAAGAAT
>JAQGAU010001086.1:0-21536 GCA_034698045.1 Paramacrobiotus richtersi | reverse complement strand
TCGCTGGTCCGGAAGACGATCAGCTCTCTCAGATAGGCAGGGACATCAGCGGATGCAAAATTCGCTATCCGGTACAAACATGCCGCGTCCAGAGCTTTCCATCGCTTCTCAATTGGTTCAATTCCAGTTTCCGCCATGACTTCCGGTATCGTCTTCCTTTTGTCGTAGTTTACCAATGACCGGACTGCATTTCTTTGTGCCACTTGTACCTTTTACCGATGTTGTTCAGCAGCTCCTGACCAAACTGGTGCGCAGTAGCTCAGATGTGGCTCGACGAATGCGTGGTACAGCATCGCTCGCTCCGGTAAGGTTAGCCCATCTTTCGCGCGGTTGATCAAACATATTCCGGTGTTGATTTTCTTCACGATGCTTGTGTATTGCATGTTCCAGGTAAGGCTCCGATCTAGTATAACTCCAAGGTGCTTGATTGTGTCGACCATTTTCAGTCTGTGACCATCTAGGAAGATTTCGGCATTCTCACACGTTTTTCGCTTCTGTGGTGTACTTATCATCATAGCCACACATTTCTTTTCGTTCAAGGCAAGGTAATTGAGACTGAACCATTCCACTGTTTTCGCCAGCAGGTTGTTGAGTTTTGTTGTGGCTTCGTCGCTCGTTTCTCCTATACAGTAAACAATGGTGTCATCTGCAAAACATTCCAAAAATCCCATACGGTCGATCTCCGGCAAAGTCAGCAGGCTGTTCATGTATAGGGTGAACAGGACTGGTCCCAGTACCGTACCCTGCGGTACTCCGGACTGAATGGTTAATGTGCTGGACACTTTCCCATTAAAAGACACTTGCTGCGTTCGTTGGCGCAAATATGAATAGAACCATTCGAACTCTTTACCATCAGTTCCAATGCTACGCAGCACACGAAGAAGGCGTGCGTGGTCCACGCTGTCGAATGCCTTTTTCAGGTCGAGAAAGGCTGCTGCTACAACGTTTCCGGTATCCATCGCCTGTTTCCAGGACTCGGTTACTTTCAATAACAGTGTCTCACAAGAGTGACCATTTCTGAATCCGGACTGGCGGTGTGATAAGATGTTGTGCTGCTTCAGGTGTTGGACAAGCTGTTTCTGTACTACTCTTTCGAATATTTTTGACAAATTCGATACCAGTGATATCGGCCGGAAATCATCCACAGTTGTTGGCGACGATTTTTTGGGGATTGGTGTCACAACAGCATGCTTAAAGATATCGGGGTACGTTCCACTCTGTAGACACTGATTGATGAGATGGGTTATTGGTACAACAATATAGGGCTGGATTTGGGACAAAAACTGGCGTGGTATTCCCGATGGTCCAACAGATTTTTTCTTCTTGATGACATCGCTCAGCAGCTTACCGATCTCTGGCGGCTGTATGGTCTGAAAAACAAAGCGAGCAGCCGAACCCGGTAATGTGCAACTGCTGTCACTGGTCTCACCTGGAGTGCTGGGCCCCGCAGGAGCCGGTTGGGGTGTGCCGTGTTGACCAATGTGAATGAAATGGTTGTTAAGTTCGTTTGGTTCAACATCAACATTGGAATTATTTGGACTGGCACGATTCAGGATGGTATTTAGAGCTTGCCAGATGTTATTAGTCCGTTGCTTCTGATCTTGAAAGTACTTGGTCTTGGCTTCCGTAATGGCTCTCTTTACCTTTCGTTTCATTTGGGTGAAAACTCCCCTTAACCGTTGGTGTTCCGAATCTCTGGATCTCAGCATTTGACGGTATAGCTGGTCTCGTTCTCGCATCATTTTTTGGATTCGTGCTGTAATCCAAGGTAACCCCTTTACCTTAACGTACTTCTTCCTGAGTGGATAGTGATGGTCCATTATTCGCACGAGACCTGCGACAAACTGGAAAGTCTTCTGGGATGGGTCGGCAGTAGGTACAAATTCCTCAAATTGTTTGGTATGATTTCTGACATCTTCCAACAGCGCAGGCATGTTCGCCCGATTCCACATTCGAAACTGTACTGCTTTTTGGGACGGAAGTGCGACATGGTATGTCGATTTAGTTGAGCATAAACGATGGTCGCATTGAACGTTGACATCTTCTGCTGGGGCTTTGGTATAACTGCCTCGAGGTTTGCACAACAGGACATCGATTTTCGTGGAGGTCGTTTTTGTAATTCCGCTCTCTGTTGTAATGGTGGCAACTCGAGTGGCATTCGTGATGGTGCTTTCCAGATCGTTTACGGAGCAGAAATCCGCCAAACGTTGCCCCATTGGGGAAATACTGTGCGGATCTTCATTTATATTTAGGTCTCCCATAAACACTACATCACTGCATGGATTTGTTGACAATAATTCTTGGTGGTAGTCGAAAAACTGCACGGTTTCTGCGGATGAACTGGATGGTGGCCTGTAGCAAGCTGACACAAGAAGGTCTTTTTCGTTGACTTTACATTTCACTGTTATCGATTCGACTTCGCGGGGTTCTCCAATCTCTTTACCGTGCAGATGGTGCGGGACGTATAATATTACTCCACCACCTTTCTTACCATTCTCTCGGTCTTTCCGGAACAGAGTAAATCCTGTGATTTCCAATAGGGATGATGGGTAGTCTGGATACAAGTGGGTTTCAGTAAGTCCAAATACTGTATTTGGTTCCTCGAGGAGCAGTGATCGAATGAGACTCAGTTTGTCTTCGTCGATTATTCCACGGATGTTCAGATGGCGAAAAATTAAATTCGACGTTTTGCCCTTCTTCTTTGGTGGTCTGGAGATACGCAGATCGATTAATCGCTGCCTGGTAGACTCCGATAAGTTGGTTTTGGTGGATGGCTTGCTGCGTTGTATTTGCAGCAGTTCGTTTCGCGAATAAACAGGGCCCCATCCTGGCGCGCTCATGTTCGAAGACTGTTAGATGTTGTTAAAAATATTATTCGGATTCATAGTTGAGTGTATTAAAACAGAAAACATATTAACCGATTTCAGAGCTGCGGAGCTAAATTTAATCGCTCTCACGATATCTGATATCTGATATCACGATATCTCAGAGACAATACTAGGACAGAGACAGGTTCTTCTTAGTCCGAGACAGATCGGTCCAACCAATTCCGTCCAGGGCATCACGGAAAGCTGGCAAGGACCGGTAGGCTGTTGTCGGAAGGTCCAGTTCAAACCACAGCTCGGTCAGTTTTTCCACTGTTGATCCGTGACCACAGGGAACGGTTGTCCCGCAGGCCGTGCTGGGGGCCGGTATTATTGGGCATGGATGTTGCAGCAGTCTTTCGGATGATCGGGTATGACCTGCAACACATTGAGCGGCAGAAACGAAACTTTCTTAAGGTGAAACGACAAGTTCACCAAGAGGAATTAGGCCGAAACGTAGTTTAAACAAAAGGGTCAGTGATTTTTTCACCCATCGTATCTGAATACAGTCCCACTGTAACTCACGTAATCGCTCGTGATAGTTAGTAAGCGAATTACCAAGCCGTATGGTTTTTATGAATTTGTGAAGAAATTTTTCCAGCTTTTCGCGAGATACCTTCGACACAGGTTCAACAACTGGAGAGCAATAGTCAAAAATAGGTAAGACCAAAGACTGGTACAACTGTAAACGGGCACCAGAGTCAACTTCACGAAAAACAGTATTTATATAATTCATCCTTTTATTACATTTTGATATTAACGCTTCCGTATGCATTTTCCAGTTCCAGTCCAACCCACGATCAACAATCACTCCTAGATATTTTACACTGTCACTGCGTGGTATATCTGCTCCGGACAGGTAGTAATTACTCGTACTCTGAATAGTGCGCATTCTAGAGAAACATAAATGAACAGTTTTCAGAACATTGAAAGATGGTTGGTGACTGTTGATCCAAAGACTCAGACTGTCCAGGTCGCTCTGTAAAAATTTCGAACTTTCCGAATCTATTAAGGGCCGAAAAACAACAATATCATCGGCAAACACAAGAACATAGCTTCCATTTGTCATATACACTCTTATCACGCCACCCTGGAACAACGTGCTTGCGACCGCCCCATGCGTCTGAAATCATAGCAAGAGAACTTCGTGAAGTTTTTAACGATCGCCAATTTCATTCTGCATCTTTTGCGCCATAGATACAAACATTCTGAGCTCACGCCGAGTTTTGACACTATTTATTGCAGGGACCTCCAGGGTTGAAAAACAATCAGACCCTTGGCTTGCCGAGTCCGATTCCTATTCAAAAATTCGTACCAAATTCCTTAGTAATTTTATTGTCATGTAGGGGCGTTAGCATTGTAATCTAACCATTTCTCTTTCTGATAATACCAAAAAAGTGACCTTTCGAAATATTGGCCTCTTGTTTGGGCGTGGCCAGCGCAGGTACAGTTTATTCACTGTTAAGCATCCTGTGACCTTTCGTCCCGTGGGAGCATTGCATTATTAGGGACCGACTTTGGCACGGGATCACTTCAGGGGATCTGTTCTACTATTTCTGTTTCAAAGGTGAGACGGTACAAGAGAACGTGGCCCGAAAACGGGCTTTAATCCTGTGAGATCCATAACTTGATTCACAGCTTGCTGTGAAAAACGACCGTAAATCAAACCGCACCTCCTGTAATCTTGAGGGAATACATTCTTGTTTGGCTTTGCAAACCACTTCTTTAGCATGTCCTTCAATAAAATAACTACTTTCGGTCACCTAGAAATTATTCCCGGAAATGTACGGGCGCTTTTCAGGTGTCAGTTTTCAGCATAGAGGTCTATGGGAGGTGACGCTGCACGGCTCCCAGCTGGGTTTCCAAGCAGGGTAATGTAATCTACTGAACCATAAATAATCGACCTGGGTGTGCTTTACTAAGTAATGCTGCTGGCGGCATCAGGTGCTTCCTGTGCGAATCTCTGCACAACCATTTATACTAGTTCTGGAACCAGACCCGCCTTGTTCCTGTTTGGAACGTCCCCTACGGGAATCCTTAAAGAACATCTTGACCAAAAGCTCTTTGCTAGACGCCTGACAAAAAACTCAGTAGGA
Source organism: Paramacrobiotus richtersi (assembly GCA_034698045.1). NCBI lineage: Eukaryota > Metazoa > Tardigrada > Eutardigrada > Parachela > Macrobiotidae > Paramacrobiotus > Paramacrobiotus richtersi. Next base: position 16,576 of record JAQGAU010001086.1, on the reverse strand, counting down.
AAAATGCTAAAATAGGGCTCTGAAAGTAAGTGCGGGTGAAAGCGCCGTCGCAAAGTGCTGTTGTCCCAGAGTGGCGTGATAAGACTGTATACTGGTATATCGTTAAAAAGGCAAATGAACAATAGTGGACCAAGCACTGAACCTTGTGGGACACCACTGGTAACAGGCAACTCGTCTGATATGACCCCGTCAACATTAACACACTGAGTGCGATTTTTCAGATAATCGAATACCAGCTGCAGGAGCTGATTTGGTACCTTCTTTTTTGCCAAAGCAGTGATTATACTATCGTGACTACATCTGTCAAATGCTTTCGAACAATCAAGAAATACTGCGTCCACTTCGTAGCCGCTAGCAAGAAAATCGCTAATAATTTTCACAAATAAAAAAAGTTGCAGTTCTGTTGATCGCTTGTTTCGGTAGCCAAACTGGTGATCAGAAAGCGTTTTATTTTTCGAAAAACATTCGTGGAAAAGTTCAACCAAACAGCGTTCATATATTTTCGAATCTGGCTTGAGTACAGCGATGGGCCTGAGATTAGCTGCTACAGTTTGATTACACGACGCCTTCGGGATGGGGGTAATTACTGATTTTTTCCAGGCCGCTGGAAAAATTGTTTCGTTCATACTAGCGGTAGAAGTGAGCTTCAACGGAATTAACGATCGAGAATCCAGAAATTTTTAGCAGGTTATTGGTAATTTCAGACGTGCCGCTTGACGTTTTAACATTTAAGGACGCTAGCTGCTTCATGATAAGAGAATCAGAGATTTCACACTCTTCATCGTTATGGTTCATATTATCGACACCAGATGTGTGGCAGTGCGTTACGCATGGTGTTAACAAGTTGTAATACTGCTGATTTAGCGCAAAAGCTTTATCAGTTTCCGTGAACGCTACAAAACCATCTGCGAGTGTTAAAGGAGGTATGCCGCATCTGTCAACAGACGACTTCTTATATCGCCAAAACTTCACTGGATTATTCCGAAATGAGTGCGAAATATCTAGAAGATGTTTTCTCTCGACATTTTTCACAATGTTTTCCGCATTCCGAGCAATGATTTTTCATCGGATTTGTAAAACATTATACATCGATTCAGTACTTGCACAACGGTACCGCTTGAATGCGGCGTTTCGAGCGCGCAGCGCCTTTTTTACCGAAACAGGATACTGTGTCTGACCAAACTGCACTTTTACGCTACGGTATTCAACAAATTGGTGTGCAGTCTCTAGAAAGATACGTTCAAAAATTTCAACGCGTTCATTTACGTCTAAATTACAGAAAAGCTCGTTCCAGTTCCAGTTTTCCAACGCATTTTGAAAAGGCAGAACGTTCGTGTTGTTAATTTTCCAACATTTAACAATTGCTGGCTTCGACTTTGAATTAGGAGGATTCAAAACTACTTGGTAGCCCAAGTGATCATTGGAAACCGAAGGGGGATCAATGGCTTCGACATTTTTATAGTGGATTGCTGTAGAGACAAGACAAACATCGAGATAGTTACTGTTGCGAGTATGAAAATTTACAATCTGCATAAGATTAAATTCCTTTAGTGCGAGCAGAAAAGCTTTACCGATTTCTGTACTGCTGGAGTTAGTACACCAGTTGATACACGGAAGATTGAAATCACCAATGATGACAGATCTAGAGAGTAGCAAAGAGCTAAAATGTGAACGCAGATGTTCGATGAATACATCAAGAAAGACTGAGACTTTAGAAGGAGGCAGATAGAACACAATGAACATCCTGTTCAGTAACAGCGACTCTACACAGATTAACTCAAGCGATGCGGTTTCTAGGTCAGACCGCCTGTGCGCTTTGAATTTTCTCTTTATAACAAGAGCTACGCCACCATAACCATCTTCTCGTGCTCGGCGAAAAACGTCAAAAGAACGCAGATCTCCGAAAATTGAATCTGTGTGGTGGTCTTTGTCCCACGTTTCTGTTAGTCCGGTTACATCACTGTCCGATGAAAACAATTTGACCTGGCTGCTTTTGTTACCGATACTATTGATGTTACGGCACCGTAATTTGATGGAACGATAATTCTTATACTAGGTTCATACTTCTCTGTTTTATCCAAAACAGAAACAGAAAATCTTTTTCTGTTTTTGAAACAGATCTAAACAGAATTTATGTTTCGTCTCTGCAAACATTTTTCTGTTTGACGGATCTGTTTTCACTGTTTATGTTTTGACGTTTGCTCATACTTCCCGAATCTGTTTCAATTATGCTCCGCCCTATTGCGGATCTAAAAAAAGGTCAGTATGCCATGAAACATGCACACATCGCAATAAATGGATTTCTGCCAATATATTCTTCACAATTAAGGCAGAATCTGTTGCTAATACTTTAAAAAATGTATTTATCGCGGGATCGTAAAAGGATTTTGCTCCTGGCAATTGTGGCATTAGAAATTGCGCAGCTGTACGAAGGACTGTCGAACATTCGTTCTTGTTATATGGATGGTTTATCTGCATCGCGCAGGATTAACGGCGAATATGTCAGAGTTATCCCTACACTCCGAATTAATCCCAGAAAGCATTTTAAGTACTTCCGAATGACCAAAGAATTGTTTGACGAGCTTCTGGCAATGGTCGCACCTAAGATACGACATTCCCGTACTCACAGCATACCCATATCCCCCGCGGAGCGCCTTACTATCACCTTGAGAATTTTAGCCACCGGTAATTCACAAGCGTCGGTTGCACATAGCTTTTGTTTGGGATACAGTACCGTGTCTGGAATTTTCCGAGAGACAACTGTTGCGATTTGGGAAGCTCTGCGAGAGCAGTATGTTCCGCCTCCCTCAGAGGCAACCTGGTTCGCAAATGCAGCCAGGTTCGAAGAAAGATGGGATTTTCCGAATTGTGTTGGAGCGGTCGATGGTAAACATGTGGCGGTTGACAAACCGCATAATACAGGAACAGAGTTTTACAATTACAAAGGTCACTTTTCCGTCGTACTGATGGCGATTGCGGATGCGGACTACCGTTTCAGTGCGGTAAACGTCGGCGGATACGGAAGACAGAGTGATGGGGGAACTTTTGGGAATTGGTCGCTAGGTACGAAACGTTATTGTAATTACTGCTGTATAATACAATACTGAACATTAATATAAATTACACAAAATAACAGTTTTGAAATAATTATTTTGTTTAGGCGAAGCAATTAAAAACGGACGTGCGGAACTGCCGGAGCCGCGAAATATCACCCCCGATCTTCGCGTACCATATGTTTTTGTGGGAGATGCAGCGTTTCCCAGCAGCGACTCGTTACTGGTACCATACCCAGGAGAAAACCTGCTTCCGGCAAAAAGAATCTTTAATTACCGATTAAGTCGTGCCAGGAGAGTTGTGGAGAACGCGTTCGGTATTATGGCGGCCCGCTGGAGGATTTTTCGAAGCACCATGATTTATCAACCAGAAGTGGTGGATAATATCATTTTATGCTGCGTAGCTTTACATAACTTCCTTCGAATGAAACAAATGACTGGGACCGGCCTTAATAAGTACCTGACCAAAGGATTCGCGGATTGGTGCACCAAAAAAGGAAAATTAAGGCTTGGAAAGTGGCGAGAGCAGCTTGAGAAGGGGAAAACATTCAAACCGTTGAAGAAGCAGAGAGGAAGAATTCCGAAATCTTGCGTACGTGATAACTTTAAAGATTATTTCAACTCACCGGCTGGAGCAAAGGACTGGCAAGATCGAATGGCTTTCGGAATTCGCAAAACTGGTAATGCAGTTTCTTAAAACTTGTGCCAATTGTTGAAGAATTTATTGTACCAATTCATGCGGTAGATAGACGAGAGCTTCACTGATTTTAATTTAAGTATACGGGTGATGGTTGAATTTCTCAGATAGCCGATCGTTGTTGCGTTTTGACGGCACGAGAAGTCGGAAGTATTTGTTATACGATATAATAAACTTAATCTCCCCATATGCCGGCATACGGTAATTCCTAATTTACGGCACATGCTGCTATTATACACGATTGATAAGCAATTACTATTACAAATACAGTTCGAATATACTCACCGTTCGAAATAATGTTTTTAAATTGTACGATTCCCTTTATAAATTTCTTTTCTACCTGCATTAGTAAGATTTTCGCTACAAAAATGGTTATACAAAACAATCTACTTTAACGGCTTAACCAACACTGATAGTGGAATGATTCCGACAATGTGAATTATCAGTCATGGTCAACAGCCATTACAGAATTATTGCCAGTGGCATATTTTGTTGTATTGGTAACGCAACGTTTATTACAGCCGTAACAGCGAAGCTACTGTGGTTTGACACTATTGCTACAAGTGTCTCGAATTGCCTTCATTAATGTAACACCATACGCACTCTAACAATATTGTTATTTATTTGGCAATAGCCCGGAAACAATGCATACACAATAAAAGTTCCAAGTATCGAATGAAAAATTTGTCCTGGTTAGCATGCAAAGGAATAGTACTTAAATAACTTAATCATATTAACATAGGTAAGAAGTATGTATTTCACAAATCATGCAGTACAAAAAAGGTTTTCATTTAAAAAAGCGAAAAAACAATTTTTTTATTATTATTTTATTATTACGGCACAAGAGCAGACAACTCATCAGAAACTTTACGTTTGGTCGAATTATATTAAACTGCTCGAAATATGGAACGGTTATCTTGTCGTAACCTTTAGCGCTGGAAATGCAGCGGTTTCTCAAACGCGGTCAAGCGACTGCAGACTGGCATCCCCAAACAGCGCCGACGGCACGGACAAAGTCGGCGCCGGCCACTCATGATATCCAGGAACATATGTTCCGGTAGCGCGGGTGACGTGCGAAGTCTCGAAGGCATTTAACGCGGATGACACTTGCTCCATAGCTGGGCCTTGGTGTTCCTTTCTGAACAGTGAAATGCGGAGCCCAATCATGGTACCTGCAGAAAACAAAACCTCAAACAGACTCCCTGAATGCTTTATTTGCACCGTACATAAAGGTCAAAACGTACATTTGTTGATCATTTATATATTACAGTTATTATGAGTTATAAGTCGGTGAGTTCTGTTACTTCTTACCGAACTTCTCGATGTCGGTAGATGGTGAAGTCAGAGCTGACTGCACACGTGCAGTTAACTCCTTTACGGATCCCGAAACACCTTGCCAGTCCATTTTTGCCCTTTTCTTTGGAGTTTCTACAAATTAGCATATCATAAGTAGGAGTAAACGAATTTTCTAATAATTCTGATTTACTCCCACCGACTATAATAATTCGTACTACTAATCGAGTCAAACTGAGTACAATCGTAATCACAATAATTCACTTAGGTAATTTGGTATTGCTCATAATTGTTTGCAATTACAGTAATAACACCAATTATATTTTACTTCAATCATAAAATACTAGAATACCAATAATAATCGCCTCCGCTTCCGGTGATTCGTCATCACTTCCGTCTTGCGGCGCTTGTCCTTCGTTAGTACGACCATCCGTATGAGTACCGTTTCCCTTTTCGACGCCGAAATCATTTCCCCTTGCTCTATTATAATGCGTAACACATTATTTCATTCAGAAATTAATTATACTGTATTTCTCAGTAAACGCAAACCAAAAGAATAAATATCGTGTATTGAAATTTGTTTGTTATACCTCCGAAAATCCACATGGTCCCTCATGAAGGACATTTTTTCGTAGGCAAACCAGGTTGGGATTTCGTGGACTTCATCTACACCGTCCCCGCTTGGTTTGTACTCCCTAGTAATGTCCCGATACTGCGTCAGTAATCCGGTCCATTTTGTGGAACAATCAGCACCTGAACAGTATTAATTAAATATTAGACATCTTAGTGCAAAGCACAGCATATTTTTTAGGGTTTAAAATTAGCGTGACCTTTTTAATATAGCAAAAAACAACATTCTGAAGATATTGAGCTGGCACTTTACAGTATTATGGCACAATACAGTCATCCAACTAATTGACAGTTTTTAAATGATTTTACCTTCCCGCTTCGATGATCCCTTTTCCGAAATTGCTTCCGCTACAGCATTCCAAGCCAAGGATTTTTTATGCGTTTCCTTGTAGTCCGCGGAACGCTTGTTCCAGAGAATTTCAAACTTATTAACCTCCTCTATGAGAATCAAAGCATCCTCCTTTTTCCAAGTGGCCGCTCGAGGTTTCTTGACAACGAGTTCATCGTTTTTCGCCCCCACTTTATTAGCGGCCTTCCTTGCTCGACTCATCATTAATTTTTAAAAGCCGATTATTTAACGTTTTACCACAAATTAATTCAATAATGTTTATATCGAGGTCAAACCCAGAACTGCTGATATTCAACCAACTTAATATGTGTGCGCGGTTATTACTGTACTTAGTTCACAGATCTGTGGAACATCCGTTTTACAAGGATCTAATTAATTAGAGTTTGAGTAATCACTTTTGTTCTTTACCAGGATGTGCGTTTTCGTGAGAAACTGACGCTACGTCACAGTCCAACTTAATGCCGATTGGCTGGTATCAAAAATTTCTGTTTCAGGAATTCAAAATGAATACGCCCCAAACAGACGGAAACAGATCCAAACAGAAAAATGTTTGGAATATGTTTGGCGCGTTCATACTTTCTGTTTGGGCGCACACAGAAAATCTGTTTTCGTGCGTTCATACTTTTGCTGTCTGTTTTTCTGTTTGATCTGTTTTGCATGAAACAGAAAAGTATGAACCTAGTATTAGGCAGGTTAGTACATTTGTACAGCGCATTTGAATCATTTATATTGCCTACGCAATTGTTCGAAGTCAAACCCAGTTTGTTTGAACATTTCGGTTGAAAAAAACCCGTGACTCACGAATTCTTTTGTAAACACAACAGTACGCTAGGTCATATGCCGTATGATAATTTTCCTGTGAATACACACTCTGACGGACACATTCGGTACATCACCACACGAAATCATCGTTAACTTTACCCTCCGTAGACAAATGAGAACCCGCACAGTATCAACAACAAGTAGCGTTTTTACACTGTGCTGCCGTGTGGCCGAAAGCACAACAGTTTTTGCACTGAGGCACGTAGAAGTGCTCTTCCACAGGACACGGAAACCAGTTAATCATTTCAGACTTCTTATGCAAAAGTTCATCGCGAACGTACTTATCAACTTCGAATACAATTGCGCAGGTGGAAACATCTTTGCGAAGGTTTTTCAGTCTAGTAACAATTTTCACAACAGATGATTCGGAAACATTACACCGCATACGAACTTGTATCGAAAAATGTTCATCTGAAAGGATTACTGGCACTCGGCGCGCGATCATACGATGAGTGCGAATTTTGGAGTTGTGTACAATAAAACCAGTCTTCTCAGCGTTTTTAGCAAACAGTAATTTACCCCTGCTAGCACTTTCTGCATTGTCAAATTCTACGCAAACACTCTTACCGTGGCCCGGTCGTATGTTAGTGACATTCAGATCAGTCGATCCAGACGGACGGGTGGTGTTCACGGTTTCGCATATGGTATGGAGCTCGCGACTGGAGATTCGTGAACGGTCATTGGGATCGGCCGTTTTCGGCTTGAGGATGACGGTTGGCGGCTTCTCCGTGGAAACGGAGGCATAGGTAGGACGGTTTGGGACTCGGGGTTTCGGTGGCGGAACGGAAGCCGGTAACACGCGTGGTATGGCTAATACCGGCAATGGAATATCGGTCTGCGTTGCAGCATCTTGACCATCAGTCAGAATCTGTCGATTCAACATGGTATTGGTGTTCAGGGCGCCGACATGGGCAATGCCCAATTCATCCACGATCTTCATAACAATTCTCGTTTCATTTGCCAGTAATTCGTGCTGGATACCAAGGTCGGAATTCAAGACATTTTTCGCAAAAGCTAGAATTTGTTCAGCTTTCTGAAGCAAATCAGGTGGTAACTGTTCATAATCCTCCATATTATTTTCCCCCATATTGGGGGAGAAATAGCGAACAGATGTGCAGTAATCAAACCCGGATACGAGAGCTAAATTAATGTGGCAGATTGCAAGCTGACACAGCGAGAATGACACAGCGAGACAGCGAGAATTATAATAAAAAGATTTTGAAATGTGTATTTTCCAAATTCACTTTGAAACACTTGTCGGTTTACCCTATTACGTTTTCGCTCCTGAAGTCGAATAGCTTATCTTTATTACTTTTGTACAAATCTCTTACTGTACTCCAGCAGAAAAACGCTTGAACCAAAAAACCTCTCACCAGCTGGGTTAATTACCGTTTTGTATCTCGTATACCGAAACCTGCTTTCTTTTCTTTCCATAATGTAAATTTCTTCCGTCGTACACATGCAGTTCATGAGCATGAGCATGAGCAGCTCTATTTTTCTCGAGAATGACTCAGCTTGGTTGTTCAGGGGCACAGTCTAGCATATCTGGAAAACTTGCAAAAACCTGCCAAAGCCGTACCCAGTTATCTTTTGCAATCGTTCCAAGTATCCGTCTGACTTTTGTTTTTGCTTGCATTGTACAGTTTTTTTTTCAATGTATCATCGAACTTCTGATTGCGACCGTTTTGCTGTGCAAAGATGCTCCCTTCGTCCTTGGGATAACAGTTAGCAAAACACAAATGAGTAACAGTTCTGAGAAAGCCGTTCCCAGTTTCTCATTACAAAAATCTGCCGAGTGAAAGCTTCATGACTTTCTAGCCCAACGCAACATTTTGTGCATCTGTCAACCAGTCTTTGGATAGTTCGCTTAGTCACTGTAACGCCGCTCCTTTCTTGCTTGTGAGACATCTTCCAATCATTGTTTCGAACAACCCTACCTTCAAATTAATGCGCTTACCGACTCCAGGCGAATATACCCAGAAATCCGCAACAGACAGACTGACTCACGCCACACCTTGTTCTTGTGAACTGTCGATTTCAATAAACAATTTCGGTTGCGACTTTTCTTCCGTCGGTTTTGTAAGTGACGTAGACGATACGAAGGCTGATTAATCATGAATTTCGAGGTCAATGAAAATGTAGGTGTAAATTTGCGGACTCACAACGCGTCAACGCCATACTCAATCACTGAAGCTGCACGATCCAAGCCCTTAGTCAGCTTGTCCCTAACAACACCCACCGGCACCGATGACTCGACTGCGCCTAATCCGCACGACACCACGAACCTGAAAATCTCAGATGATTCACACTCGCCGTTTGCAAAAAACGCTCTGTATCCCACACCTCACTGCGTTGCACTAGATGTAGTCAGGTTACCGACAGAATGCTCTATCTTCTCCAAACTCAATTACGAACGAACTGTACCGACTGTTTCCAAACCGGATTGTTTTCTTTACGATGCGAATAATGATGAAGTTACAATCCCCTTTGCCAGAATACCGTTCACCGATATCGAATTCCTCACCGCGAAGAGAAATATCTGTGCTAAAGATCTACTTCCTGTGCTCGAGAAATCCTTGATTTAATCAGCCGAACATTTATCGAACGGTCCCGATCCCAGTCCGTAGCTCAGATTACTGATAGTTCAAATGAAGGCAGCACGCCAAACAACGACACACTATTCGATCCCGCTTCACAGCACGGAACTCTTTCATTAGGACAGAACCGCTTTTCTGAGATTTCATCGTGTCTTAACAAATAAATATTTCTGTTTTCTTCCCGAATAGTTGAGTTCCCCACGACGTCCGCACCGAACCTCCGGCAGTAAACAGGGCAATAACTCCGACCATGGCAGAAATTCTAGTTCAGACCTTCACTTTGATGAACGAAGTCATTGCTTTCATGGCCGCACTTCAAATAATATCCGAAAGCGCCGAAAACAACGCAGGTGTCTTTACTGCGGCCAACCTGGGCATATTAGGAAAAACTGCATCTCAGACCCCAGTAGCATGAATTACCGCCCTCGTCACGTTCATAACAGTCTAGATAACCTGTCTTCGCAAAGGTTAACTCCTGACAGTAGCGCTAACCGGGCAAGCTGCACAACATGCGATGACTGCACATCGGTTGACCTTATATTATTCGACTGATAAATGCTTAGATGTTATGTGTGTTCCCGTCCAGTACAAATAAAAGAAAAAACTTTATCACCCTTTGTACTGCTTTTCTTCCCTTTTGTAGAATTAAACTATGGTGTCGTTTTCTTTTGCTCAGTAATTATATTAATTTTATCTTTGTTTCTTCGTTGTTCTTCAAAGTCTTAAGCCCAGGAATATTCATTCGTTTGGTCTGAACCTTTCGCAATGTCACTGTGTAGCTGCTCAAAATCGTTAATTTGTCGGGCTGTATATTCTACGCAATCATCAAACCAACAGTTCCGAAAGTTAATTTCGTCGTCGTGAATGTTATACTTTAGTCAGTCGTGAATTGTTTGTACAAGTTCCCCGAATTTCTTTTGTATCGTCTTTGTTTGTTTGCACCGCAAATTTCAAACGTTTTCCCATAATGCTACGGTCAGCCTGTTACCGTCTTCAAAGATTTCTCTTGACTTCTCTCGAACTGTTTCAGTTCGTTAGCACTTCTACATTTCCATATTGTGGCGAATCGATTTACCTGAATTCTTAATTTTTTGGTTTGTTTCTGCTTGCTGAACGCGTCAAGCATCAGGCTTCCGCAGTTATGAACCCCTGCACTAAATGCTACTAATTGTTCCACGATTGTGCTATCCGAATAATGTAACCGAATCCCAATAATAGATTGATCTTTGACCCAGATCCGTACCTGTTTCCGCTTACTTCTGTTTTCGCGTACTCATCAGTTTGTCACCCCTAGATTTTAAACTGCAAAGCACCTTTACTACTGTTCCTTCGTCCAGCGACAGTCAGTGTATGCGTTTTTTTCAATTTACTCTCTCTGAGATCCCGTTTGCAAGCGAAGTTTGAAGTTCAATCTATGTTCTCCGGAACTGCAACAGTCGACCCTTTTCCAGTTCATTTTGTCCCAATGTGTCGATACCCGCATTCTTACTGTTTAGTATACGCCCATCCGGGTTGTTTTGCAGTACCCGAAAAACATGTTCACCAGACTCTACGGTCGTTTCCGACACGAGATAAAATGTTTGTTTTTTTGCATTGACTAAATATTGCGTATGATGTGTGTACGTTGAAATGTGGTAGCTAGTCCAGGAATAACTGTTCAGATTATGCGAAGCCGTACTAGCTTGCGAGCTGAGTAGGTACGTTAAAGAAAATTGTGCATTCCCCACTACTAAGGGTAGATGTGAGTTCCACTACTGGGGTAGGACCAGCAAGCTAGGGAATTTGAAGTTGTTGATACTCCGATGGGAAGCCTACTACTGGCTTCGGGCCAGTAAGCGGAGGAATAATATGACCGGCCGGCATAAACCTTGGATAACTCCGTTTGTGAATTAGCAGCACTGGTCAGCAAAATGTATCATAGTTCAGTTTTTGTTGAAGTAATTGTTTTGAATAGCGCACAAGCGATCACTTTGTTTGCTGCTGTCAATGATTATGAAAACTCAATTAAAGAAGATCAAACTAAATGCACGCATCAGTTAAATGACTGAAAAGTCTGCGCTGGTCGCATCCAAAAGCTTCTTTGCTCCTGTTAAACTGTTTTCAAACTGAGGGAAAGGGCCCAATTCCTTCGTTGCGAGACTTGCTATTTAAAAGGATGCGTTATTCCGCGCAGCAGAAGAATAGCGCACCTGCCGTTCGTTCAGAAAAACATAGGACTGAAAATCCCTTAGTTTTTCAGTCGAATAGCAGCGGTACCCTGCGTGAGTACGGCAGAGTTACGTACTCATTGCATTCCAAAAATACGCAAAAATAAATTGACGACTGGCTACCCATGCACCACATTTACCATTTATGGACCAAAGTTTCGAAGAATAAATGATAAAAAAGCTCCCGTTTATTTGATTCGTCAGTTCTGCAAACCGCCAGGATTGGTTTTCGACTACCTTTCGACTATTTTCCGTAAAAGTGATTTCTTATAACTTGTTCCAGACCGACCTTTTCTTACAGAATTTTGAGGTTCCTTCTTACGAAAACTGACGCCTGTTCCAATAAACTCTGCGTCATCGGTTTTTGTCCACACGAAATTCCGTTCCAAAGACCGATGTTTCAACTCTTACTGCACTGACATCCGCTCTGCCTGACCTTCTTATGATTTTATCAAAACTCTCGTTTTGCTTCGCATTGCGTTTCTGCAGTGTAAAATGCTGTCCGTCAAACCTTTTGTTTTTTTGGTTCGCCGTTGGCATAATAAATTTGTTTCAACTGCCCTGATGAATATTATTGTCAGATTCGTTCAACTCATTCCGCGAACAAATGCGCCTTCACGTTGCCGTTTCTCAGGCTAAGCCGCAATCCAGTTTGCAATAACATATTGCTTTTTAATTTTCTCAAAATCGTGGTTTCATATCAAGTTTCCTTTTTATGTGTTTTACGAATGCTTTCCTCCTCTGTCTGATACGTGTACAAATTTCCGAGCCAACCCATCCTTTGCGTTCTTGCTACAGTTGTGCACTATTGACCACAACTGCGTACAAAATCGCGAACCGTGCTTTGCACCATTTCAGCACTACAAGTCTGTAGTAATGGCTAACAAGATCTTTGCTGAGTAAATCCTGAACTTCTGTAGTGTTAATTTTCCAAAAAACGAAATGTCCCTTTCCAAATATGATCACTACTGCTGAAGATCTGAACAGCGCACTGTTAGTGTCTTTATTATCAGTTATTCGTACACACGAACTATGTATATTCTCCTATTCATTTTCAACCGTTCTCAATCTTGCTGTAGTATTTCCGTTATTTTTCCGATCAACCACCGTTTTTTCCCTGAACTGTTTCCACAACAGTTACGATCGTTTCGTTCTTAAAACTAAGCCGTTGCAATACTAATCTCGGATACGATCTTTGTAGCGTCATGTTTCTCTGTATGTTTTTGACCTGCCGCGCTTAAGTCTTCTCAGATGCGTTTTTGATGACATCGCTGGCTAATCATGGACTACCTCACGATTCAGCCGGATTTTCCACCAATTAACACATCCGGACCAATTCAAGGACGATCTACCACCGAATCCGATCAGCCATCTCACTCCGCCTGTACAGTTTGTTCCTCCGTTTTCCGAGCATCCCGACCGATTCAAACGTTCGAAATAATCCAAACAGCACGATGAATATTTTTCGTTTTACTATGTTCCTGTAACGGTAGCCGCAATAGGTTTGTTTTCCTAAAATTTCAAAAATACCAAAACCGCAAAATTTTTTTCAAATAAAAACATTGAAAAGTTCAAAAACTTGAATTCTTTTAATGTCTCTTTTCCGTACAGTCATTTCATTTCCTCGTATAAGTCCTTTCGTAAACGCTCGTTGGCTATCAGCTGTTCACTAGCAGGTAACGTTGTTATTTCACCCTGAATCGTGTATCTCGAACTTTAATCCTAATATTAACTTTTTATAAATCCAGTTGCCCAACAGCTGAATCAAAGTGCGCATTTCTCTTTTTTGGTGTTTTCCTTTTAAAAACTAACAACCTCTACTGACTGCTGAACAAGTACACTTTAGTTTCCTTCTATCTCGATCAAGAGCACTAGCGATGATACTGCTGCGTCCGAGACGTCAGCGTAAACCATGTCAACTTTAGCCGCACTGGCGCGCTTAAAGGCGCAATGGTACGGTAGGGTGCATGCAACGATGTTTTTACTTCGCAGCGGCGGGGTTATCTCCTTCGAAAGGGGAGAAGAAGTTGCAGTGTGTCCATAAAAATTGCGTTTTGTTTCATTTAAGTTGCATTATGTCCATCAAAACCTCCATCTTGTTTCATTCTAAATGTCTAATTAAAATTGTTTAATTGAAGTTAATGGTGGCGTACGAGTTGTATTCCATTGTTCCTAGACACGCCTTCCCACAGGCTTGCATTTTATCGTGTTCGTTCGCTCTCTGGGCTTGCTACCTGCATATCGATGTGTCTCATTTGAATTTCTTCGCTCTCCGTTACGGATCATTTCTTTTCGCGGCGACAACTCCGCTTAAGCCTGACGCCTTCCGGAACCTTCTCGTACGCCACCCTAACAAAATGTTTGTTTGTTCCCTATTTACTATGTTAACTATTGGCGCCGATATCAAGTTTGACGGTCCTGAAAGGTCAGGCTACTTCAAAAACAGCGTATATGCGATCCGAAACAGTAAAGTTGTACGCAAAGCGATTCGGTCCGAAATTGCGGCCGGTCACACGGTCGGCCCGTTCGACCACCCTCCGTTGGCCGATTTTGTTGTTAATTATCTCGGTTGTCGCCCAAAGAAACCCGGCGGTCACAGAGTCATCATGGACCTTTCCCTCCCGGACGGCGACAGCGTGAACTCCTTCACACCGAAAGACGATCCACCACCACAGTTTTGCTCGGTCGACGACGCCGCGCGCATTCTCAGCCAACTCGGCAAAGGCACAGCGATCGCTAAACTGGATATCAAAACCGCCTTCAGGCTTATTCCGGTCCGCCCACACCAGTACCATCTGCTTGGTTTCCAGTTCGACGCGAATATTATTACGACATGGTACTCCCATTTGGATCCCGATCTGCTCCGGGACTCTTCTGCATGTGCTCCGAAGCCATACACTGGATCTTCGTGGACCAAACTGGACACGTTAGCATCTTGCACTACATCGATGACTTCTTCATCGCCACAGAAGACAGACGTAAGTGCAAGTCCCTAGTCGAGCAGTTTATTGCCTTGTGTGACGAGCTGGGCGTTCCCCTTGCAACAGACGAGTTAGAGGGGCCAGCCACACGAATCACATTCCTCGGCATAGAACTCGACTCGGTAGCGCAAACGTTGTCTCTGCCACCAGGAAAGCTAGCAGAACTGATTACCCTGCTTAATTCCTGGGCGGCAAAATCCACATGCACCATTCGTGACCTCCAGAGCCTGATTGGTTCGTTGCAGTTTGCGTGCAAGTGCGTGCCCGCGGGCCGTCTATTTCTCCGGCGCCTGATACGGCTTCTGACTGACGTCCAAGGCACAGTGCGTTTACAAGCTAATGCCACGACAAGAGGTCGCAGAACAACAGTAATTCTAGCAGAAGACTTCCGGTTGGACCTGCAGTGGTGGCGGACATTTCTTCCTCAGTGGAACGGAACCGCTTCCTTCATTGTCCCCGATTGGACCGACCCCAGCGTTCTGCATCTCTTCACGGACGCTTCCGCAACGCTCGGCATGGGCGGTTACTTCCGCGGGCGCTGGTTCCAGTCCCGCTGGCCAGAATGGATCACACGGTGCTCTCCCAGCATCGAATATCATGAGACGGCCGCGGTGATGTTTGCCCTCAAGATCTAGGGCAGTGTGCTCAGTCGCAGTCGCGTGATCATGCACTGCGACAACTTAGGAGCCTCCCAAGCATGGGAAAGCCTAAAGTCGAAAAGCCCCGGCGTTCTAGACCTTATGCGCCGCATATCTCACACCGCTGTCATAAATAACTTTGCTATAACCATCAAGCATCTACCAGGTTGTAATAACGAGATCGCTGATGCGCTGTCGCGATTTCAGAATGCACGATTCCGTCGGCTTGTACCGGACGCCGCCAGTCTTCCAGAGAAGATACCGGAAATATGGGAAGACCTCCATTGCAGCTACCGTTGAACGCTGGACGTAATAGTGGTAACCCCCCAACGTCATCATATCGCCGAGTCCACCAGAAGAACCTATGAAGCTGGCGTGAAGCGGTTCATAGCGTTCTGCAGGTTACAGCCAGTGGTAGCCTTTCCGGCCACAGAGCAGACGTTGTTGCGATTTATCGCCCAGCTACACACGGAGGGCACGAGCCTGTCTACCATCAGGGTGTACCTTACCGGCATCGACAATCACCACGTCGAACAAAAGCTGCTCCCTCCGTCCAAGTCCACTGCCGTTGAACACGTGCTCGACGGCATGGCCCACCTCCGGCCACAGTCCTATGACGGCCGACTGCCCGTGACCTTGAAGGTGATGCGTACCATCAAGGACCGCTTGTCCCGCATATCGATCTCCGAATATGAACAGCTCCTTCATTGGAGTGCGTTCACATGCGCATATTTTGCAGCTCTACGCTCAGGTGAGCTAGTAAGCAAATCAGCTACCATCTTCAATCCGCAGTCCACACTCCTGCTACAGGATGTGAAATGGGACGGCAGGACCATTACACTCGCCATCAAGAAATCAAAGACGGACCAGTACGGCTACGAATACCAGATAAAGCTCACCGAAACCGGTCGCTCCATCTGTCCGGTGCGGGCAATTCGTAATTATCTGTCCGTGAGGCCAAAAACGTCTCCCAACATGCCATTGTACATCCTCGAGAACAGCAAATACCTAACCCGCATCCACCTCGACCGAGGACTAAAGCTCGCTACCGCATCACTGCCCGAAGCGCATCGGTACGGAACTCACAGCTTTCGCATCGGTTGCGCAACAATGGAAGCCAAAAACGGATCTTCGGAAGCCCGGATCCAGGCCCTTGGACTCTGGCGAAGCTCGTGTTTTACCCGCTACGTCCGCACACAAGTCCCAGTCGAGGGCCGTACGGCCTATGCAATGGATTCCTGATGGGGTTTGTTTGGGGGTTTCGGGTCGATCGGGACCCGAGCGAGCGCGTGCGGCAACGCCCACGCAA
>JAQGAU010001085.1:0-21548 GCA_034698045.1 Paramacrobiotus richtersi | reverse complement strand
TCAAACTGGACGGCTTGGGCTCCTACGGCCCCACATGTGATAATCAGGATTACATCGATCTCTACGAACTCCTGGAGGCGGGCGGCGGTAATCGCGGTTACCGGGAGATTGGCCGTTACTGCGGACTGCTGGGGCCGGCGCCGTTGAAAAGCCGCTACGGAGTGCACGCTCTGCAGATGAATTTTATTACTAACGCGGCCGCCGTTACCATTGGCTTCCGTGGACGGTATTACTTTGATCCACAGCAAGCACCGTTCCATACCGACCGGATGTGTGGGAATGTCACCAACGGCACACATGGTACCATTGAATCGCCAAACTTCGATGGAAACGCTGCCAAGTATCCGGTGAGATTGTTGTACGAAAATAAAGATCGTAAGCCTGCTGTCAAAGTAGCACCTGCCTTCATTGCTAAGTGCAGAGCACAGCGATGATATTTTACGTGAACGCGTGGTCTGGCTCGTACAGCGCGTGCACCTCGAATACAGAAATGTTCGAATTTTGTCTGTTTTCGACTGTTTGGCAAGAAAGGGCAGGTTTAGCACTCAGGCTTTATGTAGTGAATTGCTGAAGATTATATGGACATGTATGGATTCTTTGTAGCATTCTCCCAAAAACGCTAGCTTGATCACGATTTATGAATGGCGTATGCATCTTCCCCGATAATCAAACCAAACTCACATTGTACTTTCAGGCGAATCTCGACTGTGAATGGTACATCCACGTCCGCCCTAGCTACAACATCCTAATCAATTTCACATTCTTCGAACTGGAAGGGGAGCAGCGCGGCAGTCCCACGGGCTGCCTCGGCGCCGGACTGAAAATCTACACTGACCTGCACAAGTACCCGTCCGAAGTGTGTGGGAAACTAAACGGCACGAGCTACCACTCGCACGGCCCGACCATGAAGCTCCTCTTCACCTCGGCCAAACGCGCCTCCGGGAACCGGGGTTTTCGCCTAACCTGGAATGAATTCCACTACCCCCACAGTGGACTGGGTTCCGGGTGTGAAGGAGATGAGTTCTACTGTCCGGTGCACTCGTACTGTATCAGTAACCAGCGACTGTGTGATGGAGAGTATCACTGCGGGGAGAAGGATCTGTCGGATGAGGATCCCGTCATGTGTGGGACGGTCAGCGGGGAAGTGTTGGGACTGTCGCACGGGACGTTTGGGGGGATTGTGGGTGGGGGGCTGGGGGTGTTGCTCATTGTGATCGTGGTCGTGGTGTGTGTGGTGCGACGGCTGAGCGCGGCTAAGAGGGGGAAACGCCAGATGCAACCGCCGGTAAATGACTGGATCTCATAGTTGGGTTTGTCTGTCGTGGGGTTTGAATTGGTGCCTTATTTCGAGTCAAATTTCTGATCTTTTGTGTTCTTCTCGTCGGTGCAATAATGGTACGGTGGCATAAAGGATATTATTAAATTCTATGCGTTCGTTTGTACTGTGTACGTCAAGGGGGTCTAGTGGTTGCAAATCGTTCGAACGTAATATTCGAGCAGTTCATAATGCAAATACACTGCGATTTGGCCAAGTCCGACCGAAATGTTTGGGCTGCTGTCATAGGTCTCCAGTTCAAGTAGCAGAATTCTGTGATATCTTATACGATATATAGGTAGTTCCTTCTGTGCTGCTTGAGGTACAAACGTCTTATATTACACGCTATTCTAATTTTATGCAGTATTTAAACGCGATTGCCTCCTGGTTTGAATTGAAAAGCTGTCAAAGGTTTGAATCGTACATTAGAATTTTCATGTGGTGGCTTCGCGAACCGTATTTTCGTTCAGCCACGCCTACGTATCATATCGAGACTGGGCTTCGAATTCGATACCCACCCTTACTTGTTAGTCAGCTCGGCCTGGAACACTTTTTCCCTTTGCGGCAGCGCGGCTTATATGTGTAATAATAATCGGTTTCTCATGTCGCATGGTGTTATTACGCAATTGCGATCGCTGGTTACCATGCGGCGGATGTCTCGTTTATCATCGCAGGTGGCAGTGTACATTATAATAGGTGACCTCTGGTTGGCACGCTAATTTGAGAGTCATTTGCCGCAGTTGTGCACTAGTATCTTCCATAAACTGCTATGCTGAAAACGGACCATTCTGCCGCCACCACATGGGTGAATAAGGATGAACGTTACCGCTGCCTGAATATAAATGTGGGCGATAATATGACAAGAGTGCAAGTAAGTATCTAACAACAGGAGTAAACTAGGTACTAGTGACACTACGTGTTGTCGCGATGATTGCTAACAATGTGAAAATATCTGTACTTTATGGGCATAGTTATAATGCTGCGTAGGTACTATGCGCACTGCATATTTATAATGCGTTCGTTATTACGTTGTTACGTAAAGATGGCACATTTTGCCTGAGTTATATTCAAATTGTAGAAGCAAACGTTCACTACCAGCCAGAACAAGCACTGATTAATCTGCACATTTAATTAAAAAACGCACAATCCGGTATTTCCTATCGGTATTCGATTCGGCAGATGATTTCACTGAACTGCAGCTGTACTCTAAAAAGCCAGAAATTAATACGTTGGAAACATGAAAAAGTGCACGCATTCTTTAATTTATCGTCCAACATACAGTATATAAAAAACCTACATTCGGCATGACATGGTTCATCATTTTCATAAATATTGTGTACATTTGAAATTCGTCGCCAGACTGGTGTCGCTCTACTGCACCTTCTAGCTGCAACTACATTATGTCGACGGCTGTCTGTTACCACTGCTGTAAAATGTGATTAATTTGTCCATACTTGTAAGCAAGTTTTGGACAACGAAGATTCAAATTCAGTTATAGTTGAGTAGTATTTTCTCGCGGGTTCTTGCGAAAAAATTAATGCATGTCTTATGGTACGTTTGCCCTGTCATTACACTCACTTTTGCTGCAGTCGTACACTATTTTTTTGGCGGATCAGCTTGCAAACGATCAGTGGATATGCGTATCACATATGCGACCTGTCCGTTTGCGGCTGAGGAAACTTGAATCAAACTTTTGCTTGAAGACCGACATTTGTTGGAAAAAAAATAAAAAGTCAGTTACGCAAAATTTTAATTGCTCGAAAGTATGATGGCCGTAGGACACGCAGCCGGGATGGACTGTCGTCTTTTTTCCAAGAGTAGTACCGTCGGTAGAATGGGGTCTCTTCCGGCCGGTTGGTGAGTGGTCACTGAGTGACCACTTAATTCACAAGCACTGTCTGCAGTTTTTTTCCATTGCGGGAGCTACATATGTCAACAAAATTTTAGAATACGTTACGGCGGCTTTAGAATGCTACAGAAGTACGGCTTAGTACTGTTACAAAATGCTCTTTCGGGAAACAGGGTAAACCACAACTTCCAAGAAAGTAATCTATTGCCGAACCAAATTAGCTTGTCAGTGAGATTTTATCGATCGGATTATTTGCTTAGCTACCATAACTGCTAAACAAGCTAAGCAAGCAGATCGAGCAGGGTTGGTTAAATTACATACCGAAACAATTACTATACAGCAACTTTCTGCAGCACCAGCTCACGCCAGAACAGTCGTGAAAATGTGCATTGTACTGGAATCGTAGAACAGCGGCAATCCCCGGACCAGTAATAAGATGCTTCAAATTATCCTCAACATTTAATGCATTTATTGTACACGGAAGAAACTGTTAGAATTTTGTTGGTTTTCTCTATAATTACGGCGTTGCTTTTTATTCTCATAACTCTTTTCAGCCCTTGGTATCGTACAAGTACACCGTGCGGCGAAAAGGTATTCCAAAATTGTGCTTTAAAACCAGCGATTCCATCGCTTTACGACATATTACTATTATGATGAAGCAAACTCACAAAAGAATAAAACAAATTTCACATCAAATTTACCATGTAAACATTCAGAAAATTTAAGACGTACTGTACATGCCCATTTCAAATGAATTAAGAAAATTATACTATCCCGGCTCTGAGATCCAGTTTTGAAATTCTTTCCTTTTCCAGAAGGCTATTCGAAAACTACTACGCAAAAAATTCCAGAATTCCCGTCAGGTTTGCCCTGTCAGAAGTTGCCCAGCCTGGATAATTTGGGTGACACTGCAGCGTTTGAGGAAGGTGGCCAGCACAATGCCCGCTGCATCGGCTGATACCGGTGCATCCACAAATCAGTTGGACGCACAATTCCATGATCCATAATTGCACCAGTTCCACAGTGTGACCATTGCTGGTCATTTCGTCCAGGAGAAAATTCCATAATAGCATATGACAGGCTGTAGCCGCGACGCTGAAAATCAAATGTGAAACAATTAAGTCCTAGTTTGCCAAAACTAATTTCAGTTGCTATCCTAGATTCCTACACAAGATCTTTATAATTATACTGACTAACAACTGATCTGGATGCAGGGCCTTTAATTTAGGTTTCATATAGCACTAACTTACAAACTAAAAACATTCATCACTAAAATTTTTAATAGTAACAGAGCATAATACTTATTGCACATAAATCATAAATTACAGCGTGCCAGCGTAAAAATACTTCACAAGAATACCGAAATCTGACAGCACCGTTAAAATCAAAAAACATCCGAAAAACTGTTTCGATTTCCGCAGCCGAACGAAACAAGCGAACTAAGTCGTCGTAGAATATAGAATCCGTAGAGGCTAACAAACGAGATGGCGTTAACAGATTTGTAGTTTTCGCTAACAGTTTACAGTTTACAGATTTGCGTAAACAGCTGTACGAGTACTTCCAAAATAAAATATGCCTAGCTGAGCCTTTGTACATGGCATTACAGTGCACGGTTCGCCATACTCCACTCTCCACCAGTTCTCTATCGATCGATTAGAGAAATCGAAGTAATATTGCTAACGTAGAGATCAACAAGCTTTTATTGTTGAAACGCATTGCTTTAATTATTATTAATTAAAAACAACTATAGGCACCCCTTTTAAATTAAGTGTAACGGCCACTTGCATCGCTGTTGCGAAGCTGATCGCCGTAATCAAATATGGTGACTTTCACAAGCATCTACAGTTGACAAGTAGCAGTTACTGAGCATATCTTCATAATATTATGGTTGTATGATACCGGCTACTTTGCTTTGCACTAGCTGCTAAAAACGACTGCCCGATCGTCATCTCCTATCGTTAGTGATTGTAAACGATGTAAATAGTTTTTGTATATGCAACCTTCGAAGAGTTCGAGGACCACTCGAAGCGTATCCAGAAAGAAACGAACCAGGCATTTGTTGAATCCTTGCCGAAAGGGTATCCAGATTCATTTACACGCACAGATAGCCGCAAAAGTAAATCCATGGAAATGATGGAATCAGTGTTGCCGATAGCATAATTGTATGGAACGATTTCCGGTTCTACGTGAACATCTTGATTGTTGATTACACACCGCAACAAATACGAGAAACAGAAAAGGTGATCATATAATATGATAACAGGGGCGTATATTTAATTTAGATAATTCAAGAGGGGTGCCTATAACAAACGGGGTGCGAAAATTGGTGCCTATAGTAAACGGGGGTGAAAGGGGGTGCTCATAGCGGTTTCCTTCAAAATAAGCAGGAACGGTAATCACAAGCCAGTAGTACAAAGAGCTAGCCCACCAAACGACCATGAAAAACAAGCAACTTCTTATAGAATTGCAATAAACGCCAAAAACAGAAGACAAACACTTGAAAACCGGTATGAGCTTTTCGAAGCATACAGCATGTGATATAAATAAACAAAAAACCGAATTGCAACGTCGACTAAAACCAGAGATTACAAGACACTATGAAAGTAACAGAAATCCTAACATTTGGAGCTACATAATTGGAAGGAAAAAGCTATTTCTACCTCTGGTGCCATCGGCGCTCGATTTCCACCCCGAGAGGTATGCGACGTGGTGAAATGGAACCGCAATGGACGTGGTGATCCTGTACTGCAGCCGAAATTCGAAATGACCGCTCGCAATACCTGACCATCGAGGAGAAAAATATCAACCTGCGTCTACCGTGATTTCCACACTATAATCTTAATTCACGGATTTTATACGGAATTCGAAACAGCATATGTAAATACAACCTTTCAGTCCGATAAAGTGGATATCGTAATGATAAACGGACAACAACAATTTCGTTGAACGAACATCATCTGATAGCATAACAATAATTTACATTACATAAAAACTAATCCTGCATCCGAGTTGTGTATATGGTTGTTACAGATAATTTTTATCAAAAAACCAGGTTTTTGTTTCGTATTTCAGAATTTGCTGAAAAAATCAAAGGTGCCCACATTTTTGTTTGTTTTTGAAGCTCAACAATTCCAGCAAGAACACCTATAAGCTCTACACTACGGTTATCATGTTTATGTCACCTTCTGATTGGCGCAGCAGACCGTTATCACTCTTGATTGATGTCCCGATGCGCGATCGTTTCCTTGACCCAGTTCACAACGCCTTCCAGTAACTGAGTGAAAATCGATAAACGGAAACCATCCTTGAATGAATAACCACCCTGCTCCACCAAGTGTCGTAATACAGTATAACGTGCCAGTGTATCTGTAAGATGTACATATTCAGTGAAAACAGATCGGATCATGTGAAATCGTCAATGAAAAAAACACTTAGACTATACAACTTTTAAAGATCACAGGTGCCAAACATTGCGGGAAAGTATGTAAAGCAAAAATCTGCAAACACTGCAACATAATTCGTAGGAAAAATATGCGTTTACATTTTACACTCACAAAACAATGAAATTCTAGATTTTCATGCTGCAGCAAGACAACAGCTGGCAGCTTTACTGGCACTAAGAAATCGCGGCCACTATCATCACTTCCAACCGCAGCAAAACAACCAAGCCAGTGCCGCCGAACTCGGTCTCATGACGCTCTTATTATAATTAGCCGTTCCAGATCCAAGGATAAATAGGATAACTGTCAGGGGAAGCCGTAGACTCCCCAGCGCGAGCGAAGTATACAGTTGTACAAAAATGCCGATGCTGGAAGAGAGTAATACAATTAATTAAAATTATGTAGTACGGCAAGAAGGGCCAAAGGGATCACGTAATGTAGATCAGAATTAATGGAGGAGCTGATTGTGAGGGCAAACGATCGGCTAGCATCTCGCACTGTGAGGTACTATTTATCTTATGTGATATTTCCCATGACGCGAGTCATGCGGTGCATAATGCATACGCAACACTTTTGTCGGCAGCTGTGTCCAGTAAACAGCGATATGCCGTATACTGGGATGCTCCACATTCAATAAAATAAATATGTAACTGCGCACAGACAAGCCTCTACTGTCTCTACACAAGTACAAAACATGTATCAAAGGTTCCAAGTTGCAGTGCCTGTATTTGGAAAACTGGAATGCAGCTAAAGCCAGCTTTATACCACATGAAAGTAAAGCATATTCTGTGGTAGAAGAACACCTCATTTGCGCGAATAGATACTGCTAGCCTGTAGTGTTTTAGTTGATCGATTTCAAATTTTTCGGTTGCCTGTGATCTTGCGGGTCAAGTTGCTCTACTCAGTCCGGCGTCCGCCTAATAGTGATCGGCATATGGTTTACAATACATAACGGTTTAGTACAGAAGCTGTACCGCAGTGGTTACAGACTTCCAGGCATACTCTGAATCGCTGAAATAACCTTCAACTGAAAATCTTGGTACGCATGAACAAACCAAAATACGAACTTCTACGATCTAGGTACCAAGTGAAACCAACAAACATAGTCTTTTTTCAAGCAGTCTTCTCTGCAGTGTCACAAGAGGAATGCAAAGAATATGACGAAATTTGATGAGACGGAGGCAAACTGACAGGATGTAGGTAAAATCCAGATTGGTCGTTGTATCCTCGATTAACTTAAGTTCGGTATCCGTTGGCGCGATTTAACTGGCGCTCGATTACTGGCGCGATCGAGTTCGGTATCCGTTGTGTGCTGTTACAGCTCTGTCCATATGTACTACTTACACACATCCTTTCCTCGATAACATTATTGGCATAATCGAATCGAGTCTCGGTTAATTTGGCTACCGTGCGATACACGAACACACTGTGCATACTTTAACTTGAAGAAACGTGAACCGCTGTGTTTTCTTGGGCGTAGCCTGTGGCTTGTGACGTGATTTGTAGAAGCAGTGAAACTGTGTGAGAACTATGCTGCACGTGGGTTGCTTGAGCCGATTAAAATCAACTCTAGAGCTAGATGAACATGGAGCCGCGAGGTGTCAGTCTTCTCCATTCATTTTCACAGCGCAGTGCATTACTTGGCGCTCGATTTCAATTACCGTCTGCATTAGACTATCCACTGTAAGTGCGGCATTCCTTGCGCACTGGAATGACTAGATATTTCCACCCAACAGCAACGAGACGGCGTGTCCGAGGCACGTATATTAGTGCCGCTGAAAGTTCAGTTGCGCACTTTTTCGAAGTCGTGGTGCCGAAACAAATTCGATTATCGCCGCTGCACGCAAATCGCATTTTCAAATCGATCTACTAACGGCACGCCGCGGTCCCGGAAATATCGCCTTTTGCGCGTTACATTTCCTGTCACATCCTTTCGAAGTACGCGGATCGATCGGATAGGTTATTCGTAGTGACGGCATTGTGTGTGATCAACACGACTGCTGGTTCCTGGCGACTTTTTAAGGTGTTTTGACTGTTCTTTATTGAGATCGCGTGCTTGTGCAACAGCTGCATCAGCAATCGCTTGTGGAATCTGGGGTACGCATACTGCACATAATAATGTATTGCCATGTGTGGTAGTATGTGTGCAGGCCTGAAAACGGCTCGAACGCGATGCCGATACGAGCATGCAAATGGGAATCGTATCTCCGTTGCTATTAGGATTGTGAACACTCGTCGTGGCACAACTACTTATTTCCTTGGTAGTAGTTAGAATATTCCGGAGGTGAGTTTGGTTTTGTATTTTGAAGCAAGCACTACGTAAAAGATGCATATTTGTGGTCAATATTTTGACTTGTCTTCAGGACAAACTGTGGTAGCCGCCAGCATCGCGTCCTTGCAGCAGACCATCGTTGACCAGCACAAGACCATTCCCCGCAAAAGTTCGTTCACCGCCATGTTCAAGCTGCCGTAAGTAGTCACCAAATAACGATTTTTCCGGTCTGTGACGCGCCAACGCGCGCTGATTGGCCACAGTGAAGTAACCAGCAGCGCCCAATAGTAAACACTACAAAATCAATACCAGCTCGTCAAGGTAGTACAGGTAAGTGTTTTATTTTGCCCAGGCTGACTTCTAACTATTGACTACTCGTAACCTCTTTCAAAGTCCCTGGTTGAAGAACTATTCGCCTATAATTGTAAGGTGGCAAAAGCGTAATGAACTCGCTAAAGAAAGATGCACTTCTTTTCGGCGTTCGTCACGGGATTCTGTACAAACGTTTTTCAAATTCTGCGTGCAAACTATAAAATTAATGAAACGAAATTTGAGGAAGTAGGCTGGAATCCTCTTTTCAACACAACAAGACGAGATAGCATACCCTGACCTGGTTATTATAGAAAAATTCCGTTGAACTTCGTTTAGTACATCCAGGTGGTCGTACGCTTGTCGTACAGTGAATACACAAACCATACAAGCCGATTCGAAATACGAAGTATGAATATTAATGTTGCTGAGAGTACAACTTTCCCAAAGTAAATGTTAGTCAACAACACAGCCTTTTCAAACTACAACTGTCGTCCATGCTGAGAAATAAAATAGACGCCTCCAAAGTAAGCCACAACACAAACAAACAGTCAAACAAGTGTACGAAATTTTCGCGATTGAGAATCAAGCGGGCTTGCCGAGATCAGGTAGTTCTAAAAATAAAAAGAGAAAACCTTCTTAAAATAAAAAAGAGCAAGCTGGTCACTTCGATTTTAAATATTGTTTGCGAATTTTAGAATTGTAAAGTCTATTAAAATTGTAAAGCCGAATTTTATGAAGCTTGTACGTGCATAAGTTCATGAGGTAGTAATGTAGCCGTTCTTTGAAACCGAGAAGAATTCTAGGAAAAGTGCAAAACCCATGTTTTTGATCGTGACGTATGTATCCAACCCCCCCCCCCCCCCCCACATTGTTTACTATACTAGAAAGTTGGCGAAACAAATATCTGTACGGCAATAACCTTGCTTTACGCTTTACACAGAGTGTGAAACGTAACTCGAAATTACGAAAGGATACGTTATGCGATCTAAGGGCTGATCCCAAGAAATACTGAAGCTGGAGAGGGGAATGTATCTTGTAAATTGAAATGTGGCACAATAGCAAGTAATGCTATCCCGCAGACTCAGAGCCGGTATATTCAAATCAAAATAATTCATTTTTCTAAATATTACTAAAAACCAGGCACAAAGTTCGGCCCTGTCAGTTATCGAAAGCCTTAAATCCGTCATGACCCTTGGCTAAAATACTTAAACTGCAGTCGGACTTTCTATACCTTCAACAGTAGTGCACTGGTAAAGCAATTTCTATTGCGATTTTTTTTCTGGAGAACTATCAGAGTTAATTTTGGCTCAAATTTTTAGATCACCCCGATTGGCAGATTCAGAACCTGGTCTCCTAAATTTCAATGTCGATTTTCAAGAAATCTGAAGAAGCATTATATTACTGCGTGCAGTACATAATAATGCTTGTTGATTACGTACATACGTACGTAGTATGCGCACGATCATAATCAATGCTTACTGATTACACTACCTCTCTTGTTGTGAGCGAAAGTTCTCTGGAGCCCCGAAGTTATTTTTGGTTTAGTCTGATTCCTCTTATCATAAGCAACTTGCGCAAGAAACGCGTACTTCGGCTACGGGGAATAACATTTGTTTGTTGTTTGATCCGTTTTTTTCCGCATATTGCTATCACGCGTAAATTCTGCACCACGCTGGTTTGGTAAAACTATTCATCAAAAGATCATTCAGATATTCAATATTATTCTTCTGCGAATTAGAGCAAGGAGCGAGGGACGTCATTGACCTTTGAATGTTGCACAAGCTTTTATCGACCGTTTTGAATTAGTGATGAAAGCGATCACACTCTGTGGCAAAGCCCTCTTACAGCTTTTCATGTTATATTTATTAAACTGTGTGGAAATTTTTGTGCTAACTCATAATCATTCCGATGAAAAATGTAGTGCCGATCGGTTGTGGAACTGGTGCATAAACTGCTTATGTTTTGACTGGGATAATCTATGCGGTTTTTTTGGTATCAAGTGGCATGCGAAACGTTTTCGCGCTATGCTATTTTTGCTACCTACTGTAACTTATTTTAGCTCATATGTCTCACTTAGCTCGGTAATGTCTTGGTCTCGGGACAGAATTTCAAAGGACGAAACACGATGCATAACGAGTTGATGCTTCGTATTTCGATGTTTATACACTGGAGGCCGCTCGTTTGCATTTCGATCTTTCAAATTATATTTCTGACTTAGATGGACATCAGCCGGTGCGGTGCCGGTCGCCACGGTCCCAGGGTTCGAAAGCCAACTGGGAGAGTAGGTTTTCGCTCGTATTCTAATAGCTATTGTCTACATAGCGACCAGTACGTGAATGATGTGAATAGCGTTATTTAAAGTCCAGGCTTTTGCCGGTAGATCGCAAGAAAGTGATTTTGGTTTACGGTTAGAGCTGTGAGAACTTTCCAAAAAAATTGGATACCATGTGCCATCACTTTGCCCAGCGGGCTATCGATCTGAAATCCTGCAAAATAATGCCGAATCACGTTCAGATGTTTTTGTTGTTGTTCGGGTGTTTCTGGTCTCCCAGAACTACTTCCGGGAACCGGGGTTATGATTAATCCCACGATTTTATGATTATTATATGAAACAGTACGATATGTTGCTGCAGCGCCCGGCTGCACAAGGTCTTAATAGTACGCAGAGTCGAAGACTGTGGTGCTGAACGTAAGAATTTTACGCAGTAAATAAGAATATTAGAAGACAATAACGCACCCGAATTGCGAAGATAAAAAACCTTGTATAAAGTACCATTAAGGCCACAACGTTTGGCTTGTACCATAAGGCATGAGCTGCGAACTTTTTGCTGGAGGATTTTCTTTCTGATGCAGTTTTTCAGGATTTAGAAAAACATTCGGCAACTGCGCGATAACAGAAGACCTTAACAAATTCTTTTCGCGTGCAGATAAAACCAGATAACTACAGGAATTGCTGTAATGAAATCGAACATTCGCATCATGATACCCTGTTCTACCTCTGCGACACGTGCCGGGTGCAATGTCCCAAAGGGCCACGCTGCACACACATCATACCGCAGATGGCAATGATGCTAAGTAGGACTTCGTACCACGCCTCCGCTAACGCTAGGCGCTATTTTATCCTCCTACCTAGTCACCTCTTTTATAACAGTGTTTCTGTTGCACGAATACGACTTCTGAGCACGTGCTCCTAGTGGTACGATTATTCTATGCCCACTCGTTTATCCTACTACGAATCCCAATCCCAAGACTAGGAGCCCTTTACTGAAAGAATGGTAAAGTGAATGCAGTGCATGGCAGTTGTAACCTGCATAATCTCGGAACACGGCTTTACGAGCTAATCGGGTATGATTTTACTGCACTGCTCCGATTAATAAGAAATTTTGCTTATTTTAATGCCAAAGGTAATTGTGAGCTCGATTGCGCTGTCGCCGACTTAATCGAGTTTGACCGCCCAGCTGCGCAATCGTTAATAATTCGATCAGCATCGGATGACCCACCCTATCGCACACAACAAGGGTATACGATGCTCTGCGAGATCAACATAACTGGTATCCAGTCATGGACCATTCATATACATCCACCAAATGTCATTTAAAACGTATTACTATATTGTTATCACGTGTTATGGAAATCGAAACGTAAAAATATTACGAACAGTTTACTGCTTAACGAAGCAATGTTTTTCACTAGGCGCCATCCACAACATTTCTCGAGGTATCCGTCCGCTCCATCATCATAAAAGACTGCCATCGATTACTTGCTTCCGTACCGAGTACTAGACGATTTCCATCAGTACCTCGGTAGAAGGGCTGCATGGCACAGAAATGTTGCAGCGCATTGATGACATCCCGAAGGACGTGAACACGTTTTACTGAGAAATAACCATCTGCAGCTATGCTTCGATTGAAGAGATATCGATGAGAGCGGGTTTGTGAGCCGGTCCGGATGGATACGTGTACCTTGCTGTAAGTGGACATTGTTGTGCGCGAAATGCTTGGACGACTCGGCATGTAAGATCAGTCAATTTCGGGAATACAGTAATGTACGAACAATGAGCAAACAACGCAAAAACTTTAACTGACAGTAGCCATCCCACGTTACTAACAAGTAACAAGTTGTAAGAACATTATTATAATATTATTATTATAAACGCGAAAACTAGCCGAAGCTGTTTGCTCGACACTCCGGCTTAATGGACTCTAATTTGAGAAGTTATGTTTGAAGCGCTGCTATGTTCACAGCGGAATTTTATTTGAGTATAATTATATCACATTGAACTACATAAACGTATTACATACAATGTACTGTACATTAACATTTTCTAACGCTCAAATTGTTTATGAAATGGAAATGCTAACATTAGTGAAATGTAACTACTCAAATGAAATAAGATAAATGAAGACTATAAACAAGGTCGTTAATACCTAACGTTATCGGTATCAATGCAATAAGGTGAAGTCATGGTTATTTACGTCAGCGTCAACTTCATTTTTTCCTGACCCATAACATGGCAGTGCAGGAGTTTAAAGCAGCTGATGTAACTAGCTACATTTACAGCTGATTACTTCACGTAATTTACGTAATTCAATGCCTTCCTTGGCCCTTATCGTGACCAACTGAATTTATCCACTGCCAGTGGATAAAGATTTGACAGATTACTTTGCCTGAAGTGCCACAACATCCTCAGTGGCAATACAGAGTCAGCAAACAAACGTGCAGAGAATCAGCAATACCACATTTCAATATAAACTGACAGGGTGTACTCACGGCCAGCCCCGGGACGTCGCAGCTGCCAATTAAGTTTTTTCTTACCTTACATTACGGCGATGGCGGGCCCAGGCAGATTCCATTATTACTTGGCCATATCGATTTTTTTTTTCACCTACCCCATTAGGGCACGGCGCGCCCAAGGTTCATCTGGTGGCGCGCCGCTGAGCTCTTTCGGTTGCTTCAAGTGAAATACTCTCTATTTCCTACTTAATATCATTACCCCGATCATGAAAATAGGTCTATATAAGTTCGCACTTATGGTGACTAGTAGGAAGGCGGATAGATTAGTTAAATCTTGCCAGTCGCAGTATAACTCCCGCTTAAAAGGTCAACCGCTGCCCAGGCCAAATATCCCTGGTCTGGTCAGATATTGCGTTAACATTTTTTGGGAGCGAGTGGAGCTGTTCAGTAAGTGGAGTTGCGGGTTGTGTACGCAGCGTCTCGCTTCGTACGAAGCAAATAATTTCCAGTCATCCTTTCTGGTGACCTTTTGTCAGCGGAGCCGCAGCGTACATCTTCTTATGGCGGTACGATATGAGCGCCTGTGCGTTGCCGGCACACCAACTGTTAATCAAACAGTTTTTACCAATGCAAGTCAGGCGTTAGAAGAATTTATCGAAAGCGTGACTGTATGCATCGACAGGCCCATTTCTCGGGCGCAGGATGAGCCGCAATCGTATACAACTGCTCAGCTGTGCCTGATAACAATTGCCGGAGTCGTTGCGTGCTGCATCTGCATGGCTGCATTGATCTGGCCGAGTACGTGTTGCATGAGATCATGGACACGTTCTCCATTTTATCATGAATTTTGTACATCATCAATTTTGTTTCAATAGTTCGGCGTTACTGCCCGGGTCGCCCGGCCGATGAGAACAAAAATGGGGATGCAACTTCATTTCGGAAGAAGAAAGCGGCCGTAACTGCTAAAGTAAGATATTTTGTTATGTTTCGCATTATCATGTTTGCTGCTCATTTTCTCTAGGTTGTCCAATATTCTCCCCTGTGGCGAACCAGGAATCCCCGCACGATACAGCCTACGAATGATGTTGCCCGTATCATGCTGGTGTAATTTCGACACCATCGGACAATGCGCACTAATCTTATTATGATTTTGCTGTGTACCTGCATCATTGTGACATCCTTTATCTTGTGGCACAACATGGACCGTCTCTCCGTATTAGAGGTGGAAATCCGTATTAAATTTCTTACGATTACGGTACGGCTGGATTCCATGGAAGCGCGTATAACATATATATGCCAAGTGGTCAGCAGTTCTTCGGCTTTTCCGATTTGATTTTTCCTTTACGACGCTACAAGCTCAGCAGAATCAAGGCTGATTTGACCTTGTATCATGCACGCACTATATGGCTTCGGAATGATGCAAAATATTGGTGTACATTATGTTGTGCATTCTGTTGTATATGCCTATTGCTAATTTCGTTTGATCACTCGATGGTATGGCGTGTGCCCTTTCTATTCCAGGTGCACAGCTCACGCTTCAATTTATTTAAAATTAAACAGATCCTACTTTGTTTTACGACTCAGATTTCGGACGTGAAAACTAAAGATTGTAGAGGCTCTGCAAACTAAATGAAATACGAGCAATATTAGTGTAACAAACACATTCGACTTTCTTGAACTTTGCTACGGCACTAGCCTCCGGTAGTCGGAGTCGATGCATAAAAACGACCGTTTGCTCCCTAGATCTAAGATATTGTGACTTTGTGAGGAATTCCAACTAACACATCAAATGCAACGGCCGGTAAATTCGGTCGGGGCCGCGAAGCGGAACACACGCATTGGCGCTCAGAATATGTTATCCCAGAATAGCGAGCACATCTGAATCATGAAAAACCGTGAGCATGTAATCAATGCTTAGCGTTTATTACTATATTATGATCTTGCCGGATTGCACTGCCCTGTGCAGCTCACCTAAAGAAAGTTTCAAAGGTCACT
The DNA here is from genome assembly GCA_034698045.1 of Paramacrobiotus richtersi. NCBI lineage: Eukaryota > Metazoa > Tardigrada > Eutardigrada > Parachela > Macrobiotidae > Paramacrobiotus > Paramacrobiotus richtersi. The sequence continues at coordinate 5,631 of JAQGAU010001085.1, read as the reverse complement.
TTGTATAACGTTGTAGGCATGCTTCGGAAGGACAAGCCAGTACTGCAGGAGTACGGATAGCAAATCGAAACATACCACGAAGTGCCAATACGGTACTGCAGTAACACAGAAATCGGTGCGCGCGCAGCAACAATCTCACATCGTCTCCGTACTCCCAGACAGAATTATCATGATCATGATGCAGTCAGTTAATCCACACTGCAGAATTAGCTGACATTCCATATTTAACCAAACGAAAGCGTTACCGTGCAGTACCAGATATACTCTGCGGTACTAAACCATACTTGGCAGTACCAGTCTATACTCGGCAGTACCAGGCAATACTCGGCAGTACCAAGCCGTACTCGGTAGTACTAAGACATGCTCGGCAGTACCAGGCTGTACTCGGTAGTACTAGGTAATGTTCGGCAGTACGAAGCCATTTAGCTGCTTGTCATTGGCGTGCTAACTGGGATACGTTTTTCATTTGATTTTTGGAAATGTTATCGTGTGAACAATGTTTTTGGGCTTTTGCCGATCAAAAACCAAGCCATGGGCTGCTGGAGAATGGAGAACTACTAGCCCATCATACACTTGTTTTGCTACTGCTCACAATAAGGAAACTGTGAAACGCATGTGGTGTAAACTGCGCTGTTTACAAATATGAAGTAATGCGAGAGGTTGCACTTTGTAGCGTTGGATCACAAACGCATAAATACCTTTACGCAGAACTAACAGGTGACGATTTCAAGATGAGGTTCTTGTCTCATGAACGTGGTCATAAAGAAAAACGAACTTTGCTGTGTGCTGTGTGTTAGAGTACGTCAAAAAGTAACAATTCGTGAATGCGAACATTCCCTTGTTTCGAGAATAATAAGTCAGATCGTTAAAGCAGGACATCGATTTTCGTGGCAGTCAGGTGTTCGGTTAACCGGTATTTTGCCGTATTCTGCTTCCACATATGCAGATAAGGAAGAATGTAGCGCAACGGCGGCACTAGACCCGGGTCAGAGGTGATGGTTTTGCAGTTTTGTAATGGTCATTCTGACCAAATGCTGTAAACCAGACGTCCACATTTTCTGAACTGCTCATTGCGTATATGTTACGCTTTCTGCATGTTTCAGTACCTTCAAGGTGTGCTTTTTATAACGTAATGATCGTTTTGATTAATTACATCTCTGTGATAGTTATCGCGCATTATGGCTAAGCTCAAAAGGTACGAGCACAAAATCACGTAAAAAACCAGACGAGCCAGCGGAAATGTCCAACATGTCATCCTGTTCCGATACTGTTGCAAATGTGGATATTTTATCAGCAGAATCCTCCTCGGAAGTAAAACCGAAAACAAAGGAAAGCCCAAAAAGCCAGGTACGTGCTTGTTATATCCAGGAAGTGTACCACCATATGACCCTGCTATTCAGTCACGAGTGGAGCTGTTATCCATTACATGCATAAGAAGTAGAACAAAATCATATGCGCGGCTTTCGATCCGCATTAATAATACGTATGAAACTGTTGCGTAGCGGAGGCCAGATATATGAGTCTACGTGTCTGAAACTCGTCAGTTTGCATCTAATCCGTGGAACGATGCAAGAACCGCTTGCCATTAGCGGATCGAACATTACTGTACTCTGCAAACTTTCAAACAACACGTATGTTTCGCATCCCCAAACTTTATCAGCAGCAAAATGTACGATGAATGTGCATTAAAAATCTATACTGTATGTAGGGCAATTTTCATTCCATGCACGAAATTCGCTACACCGACTGGTCTGTTGAAGTACCTGCAGGAAAATACGGAAATCGGCGCAATTTCGAACGTTTTCTGTGACAAAAGCATTCTTGATGCATACGTTGATTTCCAGCAAACCGAATTTCTTAAGTAAGCAGTTGATTTTACACTGCCTGGCGCCCTGAGTGCATCTCCACGTCACAAAACATTATAATGCAGCTACTGCATGCGGCGCTCGAAGTAATGCGCGGTTTGAAGTCTGGGATAAGTGCCGAAGACCAACTGTTAAGGGTCATTAGTATCAGATTTGTGCTTCCATCGCAAATGTTTAAACATTGGACCGATTATGCTAATTGCTACTTACCACATTAGTTGTGTTTACCAAGCTTTGTTTACAGGTTATTAGCTAATATAATAAAGTTCATGTCGAATTGAGTCGGGATATGTGATGTTTGCACACCTCGTTACTGTTGATAAAGCTCTGACTGCGAACGTTGGTTTGGAAAACGAGCGGTGATTCAAGCAAGATGGAAACTAAAGGAAACCGCAACTAGCAGAACTACAGCACAGAAACTGGCTGTTCTGTATCTTTGAAAATTTCTTGCTGTGCACAAACGAACTTCACATAACTCATACGGTATCTGGTTGTGAGTTTCATGTTTATCCGTACGAGGACATCGCCCATATCTGCCCCATGCTTTTACAGCGGCCCATATTCGCCCCACTCGGCGGATAGTTTTTCAATGGAAGATATTTATTTACAGTGCATTACCACTAATTTGCTTACCTGTACATCACACCAAAATAGGCTATACACCGTTTTGTACCACTGGAATTACCGCTTTTAACACATGTCATAATTACAGTACTGGCAAACCATATAGCGCAAACTGTCACTGAAACATCAATTAACAAAGACCGTTAGCGCCTGTTTGACCTATTTGCGCTTGACCGCTTGTTTTCGCGGCTTTATCTGTTTTTCAGGAGTGTTCGTTAGGTCTTTCATAGGCTTCTTGCGCTTGCTGTTGGATTTCTTTTGCGCACGATCCTGGTCCAATTTTCTACGTGCTTCTCGGATCTCGCCTGACATCAATATCGCACCCTTATCCATATGCAGACGCGTATCCTTGGCCTTTCGCTGCTTTTTTGGATGGGCTTCCATTAGGCCCGCTCGAAAAACTTCCGCCAAATTCTGGGGCTCAATCGATGGCTTGAAATCACCGTCCAGCTCAGCGGCAAGTATTTTCACTGCGTGTTCGACGCACGCATTAGACACGGAAAGATTTTCTCGGATAACTATTCTCACACGATCGAATTCTTTGGCAAATAACACAGCCGCTGGAGGGAGAGCCGTTTCAGTCACTATGGCAGTTGATTCTCCCGGGGTTTGTTTCATGTCCAAAACACGTTGGCAGACATTCTCTGGATTAAACGGGAAAATGCCTGCCGCTTCGAAACCCGACTGCAAATTCATCGCCATGTTGAACTCGTCCCATTTCTCCATCAAGTGAGACGCAAAATTTTGTTTGGAAACCTACAAGTAAATACTTATAAAAATTGTAGTTATATGAACATCTATTTATTTCAATATCAGAATAAATTTCTGAATAAACAGAAACACGTCTTACAGCGTCTCTGAGCAGAAGTGGCAGCAAGCGGAGAAAGTTACGCCAGTATTTTTTTACCGGTCCAAACACCTTTACGTCCATAGGCTGGAGTTTATCCGTTTGTCCAGCAGGGAATATTACGACGGTAATATCCTTATCAGACAACAAACATTCCTCAATAAAATCGTCATCCAACATATGGGAATCATGTCCATCCAAGAAAATGACATTCTGTAAATTGACGCACACTTGTATGACTTGAGTTAAAAGTTGACAAATTAAGTTACTTGTGAGTTAAAAATTTGAAATAATTTTGAAAAATTGCAAAACAAAAAATATTTTTCTATTTATATTTCTAAATAACATTTATGGTGTTACCTTTGAAGCAGTCATGGCAGGAATAACTTCTCGCCGAATATAATAGGCGAATGTGACACGGTCCATAATTCCGGACGCATTAACTCCAGCATAACACCGATCATCTGTCCCGTTTAAGCGCGAAGCCATCAGAACTTTACCGTCATACAGAATAAGCGGCCGTAAGGTTTCTCCTGCTGCGTTTCCACCAGCCAGTACCGTAACCAGTTCACGATCCGTCCCATCATAATATGACAAAACCTCTTTGGTTCCTCGTTCCGCATAGACCACACTCACACGCTCGGCCACCTTGAAGGCCGATTCATCCAGATTCCAGATGCCACGGGGGTCCTCAAGGTAACCCGCAATATGTAGTTCGCTCAATTTGGCAATCCAACCGTCCCGATTTTCCGAAGTCCATTCGCGGGTCTTTTTCCGATTAACGCTGTGTGTGATTCTCTGGGAAACTCTCGGATGCCTTTTCAAAAAATTTTTATGCCAATGATCCGTAAACAGCAGTTGCTTGAAATCCATTCCTAAAAACAATTAACGAATTAATTACAGAAAAAGACTGAAGTACTAAAAAAACAACCGCCTTCACTCATTTCCAGTAACCGAAGTTAACGGAGACAGAACATTAGGATTTGGTTTAACCAATAAAAGTATTTTTTGGATTTTCTTCCTACTCGGAAAACCTTGTAATTACCTTTAGCTAGCAGTAATCGAGGAATAATCCGCTTTAAAAATGGTTTATTCCAAGGAGCTTCGAGTTTCTGGCATTTTATCATGGTGTCTGCGATGAAGTTTTCCTCAGCATCGGTGAACTTCCGTCGCCATTCCCCTGCCTTTTTTGGTCGAATACCGATTAGTCGGCGGTGCAGCGTTCTGCGACTGATTTTATAGACCTTTTCAGCAGAACGTTCTGACAAAATCCCATCGCGAACAGAATTAACTGCCAAATTCAAAACGTCCCCTTGGACGGCTTTCACTGCGCATTCCATACTACGCGTTTTGCGTAAATAAACAAATGAAACGGAGAAAATTCTATCCAAAGGCAGAATCAAGTTGGGGTTAGAAAAACATCGAACTAAATGCAACAGTTCAGTTTTCTGAACACAGACAAATGATAAAAATTCAGTCGCATCGCCGCAACGGCTTAAAATTTTAATGTGAATTGTGATCGGTGGCGTAACGAGCATACACAGCCACTTGCAGCTGCTTGGGGATGGGGCTAATATGGGCCGCTGTAAGAGCATGGGGCAGATATGGGCGATGTCCTCGTACTTTCCAAACGCGCTCAACAAGGCTCGTTTTGGCAGAAGATTCAATTACTACCAGTAAAATCACTTCACCAGGCCAGCCATCCACGGCCATGTTATAGCGTCAAATCAGGTGGTACTATTCAGTGGCCACGGATGGCCTGGCTGGGAATCGCGGCTGGTCTGGACATAGCCGCTTTGTCATAGCGGCTGGAGATAGTGGTCACTCGCTGGTCACCTGTAGAGCTGAGTAAACGTTAACGAACGCACATCTCAGAATTATTTGACATTCACAAAATTTAGCGAGTACCGTTTTAGCGCCTTATTTATTGCAAAGTCTGAGCACTGCAGTCTGCAGAAAAATCCGACCGACGTTTCGGATAGCGCAACTGCATTTCAGAAATCACTCCGAGGTCAAGTGGTCTTCATCCAATTAATCAGAAAACATGTTCATTACCGACAGTTCAGGTTAGTAGAGATTTGTAATCATGAACCAGATCTTCAATTTTAAAAACCGGAAGCGCTCAGTTTTAGTTGTTTTGTCCTTTGCAATACACCTAAATTCTTAGAAACAAAAACCCGGGTGGGTGGGCGGTAAATTTCGATTATGACAGATACACGCTGGTTTTGCAGAATGAACAAGTGACTGTTAGAGATTATGCATTAGCGGTTAGACATGACATTGCACTGCGTGATC